>JARQOC010000002.1:449508452-449592341 GCA_033576535.1 Allobates femoralis
CGATGCGATAGCATCGGGCCTTAATCTAGTCTACTATATAATTGCCCTATCATGTCTGTCTGTCTGTCTCTCTGTAACCGAAATCTTGCATCGCTGATTGGTCGCCGAGCAGTCATGCCCCCAGCCAGGGCCCCCACCCAACTGACTGTCCCCACTGTGACTCACTACGCCCAGCCCTCTATTCTTTTTACTATCAAACGGGAAGAGTTGTGTGTTTGGGGAAGGAGATGAGGAGCAGAGAGGAGGACGGGGCAGCTGCCTGCTCCACTGCCGGGGCCACATCACTGGGATGGAGAGCACACAAACTCCTGGGGATCTGGGATCAGCTGCAACAAGTTCCAAGTACTGACAGATCCCGGGATCTCCCTCCAGGGCAAGTGGGTGTAAGGTGCAGCATCTCCGAAGGAGCATGATTGGGGAGATCGGCTCCCAGGACCCTGCACCCCTGCTGTGATCTCTGCTCCAAGGACCCCTGCTGTGATCTATATGATCTCTGCTCACCAGATCCCTGTCATCTCTGCCTCTCCCGCACATACCTGTGAACCCCACTGACACCGCCGCACACTGACACCACTGAACACCAACACCGCTGCACACAGACATCGCTGCACACAGACATTGCCGCACACAGACACTGCCACACACAGACACCCCCGCAGACACCAATGAACACAGACACCGCCGCACACAGACACTGCCGCACACAGACACTGCCGCACACAGACACTGCCGCACACAGACACTGCCGCACACAGACACTGCCGCACACAGACACCGCCGCACACAGACACTGCTGCAGACATCAATGAACATTGACACCGCTGCCATCTGACACCACTGAACACATGGCACCGCCGCACACCGACAACGCCGCACACAGACACCACTGAACACCGACACCACCCCACACCGACACCCTTGAACACCGACACCGCTGCACACCCACACCGCCGCACACAGACACTGCCGCACACAGACACTGCCGCACACAGACACCGCTGAACGCTGACACTGCTGCACACTGACACCGCTGAACACTGACACCACTGAACACCGACACCGCTGCACACCGACACCATTGCACACCGACACCATTGCACACAGACACCACTGAACACGGACACCGCCGCACACAGACACCACTGAACACCAACACCACCACACACTCACACTGCCGCACATAGACACCACTGGACACAGACATCGCTGCACACAGACACCACTGAACACTGATACGACTGAACACCAACACCACTGCACACTGACACCGCCACACAGACACCACCGCACACAGACACCAGTGAACTCCGACACCGCTACACACTGACACCCCTGAACACCCACACACCGCCGCACACTGAAATCGTCTCACACTGTTGCACACTGAGATTGCTGCACACCGACACCGTCACACACAGACACCGTCGCATACTGACACCACCACACACAGACACCACTGAACACTGACACCGCCGCACACTGACACCCCTAAACACCAACACTGCCGCACACCCACACCGCCGCTCACAGTCACCGCCGCACACAGACACCGCCGCTCACAGACACTGCTGCACACAGACACCGCCGTACACAGACACCGCTGCAGACACCAATGAACACAGACGCCGCCGCACACAGACACCACCGCACACTGACACCGCTGAACACCGACACCGCCGCACACAGACACTGCCACACACAGACACTGCAGCACACAGACACTGCCGCACACAGACACCACTGAACGCTGATACTGCTGCACACTGACACCGCCGAACACTGACACCGCTGAACACTGACACCGCTGCATACCGACACCGCTGCACACCAACACCGTTGCACACAGACACCACTGAACACCGCCACTGCCACACACCGACACCACTGAACACCAACACCACCACACACTCACACTGCCGCACATAGACACCACTGGACATAGACATCGCTGCACACAGTCACCGCCGCACACAGAAACCGCCGCACACAGACACTGCCACAAAGAGACACCACTGAACACTGACACTGCTGCACACTGACACCACTGAACACCGACACCACCCCACACGGACACCCCTGAACACCGACACCGCTGCACACCCACACCGCCGCACACCAACACCGCCGCACACAGACACTGCAGCACACAGACACTGCCGCACACAGACACCACTGAACGCTGACACTGCTGCACACTGACACCGCCGAACACTGACACCGCTGAACACCAACACCGTTGCACACAGACACCACTGAACACCGCCACCGCCACACACCGACACCACTGAACACCAACACCACCACACACTCACACTGCCGCACATAGACACCACTGGACATAGACATCGCTGCACACTGTCACCGCCGCACACAGAAACCGCCGCACACAGACACTGCCACACAGAGACACCACTGAACACTGACACTGCTGCACACTGACACCACTGAACACCGATACCATAGAACACCAACACCACTGCACACTGACACCGCCACACAGACCCCGCCGCACACAGACACCAGTGAACACCGACACTGCTACACACTGACACCCCTGAACACCCACACCGCCGCACACCTACACCACCGCACACAGACACCACCGCACACTGCAATCATTGCACACTCACACTGCTGCACACTGACATTGCTGCACACAGACACCGCCGCACACAGACACCGTCGTATACTGACACCACCACACACTGACACCACGACACACAGACACCACTGAACACTGACACCGCCGCACACTGACACCCCTGAACACCAACACTGCCGCACACCCACACCGCCGCTCACAGACACCGCCGCACACTCAAACTGCTGAACACCAACACTGCTGCACACTGACATTGCTGCACACAGACACCGCCGCACACAGAAACTGCCGCACACAGACATTACTGAACATCGACACCGCTGCACACCAACCACCAACACCGCCGCACACCAACACCACCGCACACAGACACCACCGCACAGACACCACTAAACACCGACACCACCACACACGAGTCGGTCAGACACCATTGAACACAGACATCGCTGCACACAGACACCGCTGCACACAGACACCACTGAACACCAACACCGCCGCACACCAATCACCAACACTGCCGCACACCGACACCACCGCACACAGACACCGCCGCACAGACACCACTGAACACCGACACCGCCGCACACATGAATCGGTCGACAGGGTAGGGGGTACTCGGATACCGGGACAGGTGGTTACTTCAGTGGGGATCACGGTTGGTCAGTTTCTGGTTCCATGGCCTGGACCCTCAGTGGCAGGGGATGGGGGTGATGATGGGGAAATTTGTAACATGACACCACCTGTGGTACCTGGTAAAAGGGTTACCAGTGCTGCAGCCAGCCGCTGAGGTGATGGTAATGCAGCTCTAGTAGTACAGCTCCCCACAGGTGTAGCTTTACCTCAGGGCAGCAGGGTTGATGAGGGGAGTAGTAGTCCTCACCTTGGTGATGGTATAGAAGCCCTCCGGGTGACGGATGAAAGGAGCACAGACCCCACTTTAGCTCAAACGATTCTTTACTTGCACCAGGTGGAGACAGGTACACGGTACAGTCTGATTTAACGGGAATTGTAACCGCGGATTGAGGAGGCTTCTCCAGAGTTTGCCAGTGGTGCATTCAATATGGTGCTTGTGGTCCGGTTACTCTCTGCTCTCTCCCCCCTTAAGTCAAGTCTTTAGTCCACGGGGTCTGTTACCTAAGGTCTCTGCTTGTCAGTGTCATAAACCCAGCTGCGGGACTGATGTTGGACTTCTTATAGGGGTGCTTCGGCTCCCTTTTGTGTCGGGCCCTCAGCTTACCGGTCTGCAGTCAGGGTTGAACCTTGCATCAGCTCCGGCGTGCCGATGTTGACCAGGGTTCCCAGCTGGCTCCGACCAGTCCTGGGTTAACTCCCTTCCAGTCTGGGTCACTTCTCTCCTAAGAAGAGCCCCCCCGAGTGGCCACAGGATCCCCTGCATCCTTCTTGCTTGTCTTCCTCCCACCAACTATCTGACTCTACAGTCAATCCCCGTCTCCCGCTTTCTAGGGCTCCACCCCCTGGGACCTACTAAATATCCGGTCCCCTGTCTAAAAGAGGCCTGTGTATGGGTGTTGGGGTGCAGACGCTGAATATGCCCCCACGTCCACGGTTACGGAGGCACCACACCAATATTTGGGTACAATACCTCCCTGTGGCGCCTCGCCATGGGGTGCCACACCCCCCCTGGTTAAATACACTCGTCCGCGAGTGTCCTAACCAGACCGGGTTTGAGCTAAACTTTTATTTATTTATTAACGGGTAACTTTTAAGCACATTTAAATGATATGGTTGTTTTGGGCTTCCCTTGTGGGAGGTGCTAGGCTTTAAACGTTGCATATAACACACTTTAATTCACACTGGCCCAACGGGGCTGGGTATTGAGTCTCTGATTTATAAAGTACAATCGATTTTAATAGAAAAGTTCACATTTAAAGGTTGCACAGTCCAGCAGGTAAAGTCTCTGTAGGCTGCCAAATTCACAATACACGACAAACCATTAATTTATTGGTGCTACGGCGTAGGAGTCCTTGGTACTGCAGGGGTCTCTTCCGGCTATAAGTGCTGTAGGCCTCCTGGCCCTGGGGTCACAGATTGGTCAAGATTTTGCTCTCCCTGCACAGCTCCTTACACCCAATCCACCTGCCTTGATATTGCGTGCCTGATTTGACTTACTCTTTACCCGTTCCATATACTAGCACAGCAAGAAAATGCACACTATAACATGGCTGCAAAAGAATAGGCACTATAATCAACTATTTACATCATATCAATTTAGCCTTTTTTAACCTTCACACTTGCTCACCCGGATCACGTACCACCCTCAGGGTCTAGCATGGCGTTCATATGTAATGGTATAAGTCCCGATCCGGGTGTCCTTGTAGAAAATGGGACTCCACATTTCTCCTTGCAACAAAGACCTCCGAATAGAGGCCCTCTTCCCAGGCAAAACCATAACTGGTGCCCATGTTAAAAACGGCAACAACCCCTTGCTTATGCTGGTCGAGGGGTTGTGGAGGCTGAGCTCGGGCAAACATACGGGCTTGGCGGGTCTCCATCACGTTCGCCCACCATTCCTCTGTCACTCAACTTCGTCGTCCGGTGCAGGCTGTGTGAACCAGGGCCGTCCCACGGGTTGCCAGGAATGTCCGGTGTCTGCCACGGATTGGATCGCTTTCCTCGCTCCTGCCTCGACCCTCATCATCGGTGATCCAGCCCTCCATAACTCGTGGGGCTCGGTCTCCTCTGCGCTACCACTGGCTCATTCCTCCGGGTCTTCCTCCTCCCCAACCCTGACGGGACCTCCAGAACTTTCATCCTTCTCCTCCATGGTTAGGTTGGCCTCCTCAGGAAACCGGATGAGATCTTCCTGCTCGGTAGCCTCCTCGTGGCCGGGCTCTACGGTGCCTGGAGCTGCGGGTTCGGGGGTTGCAGAACTGGGTGCGTCGGGCTCTGTGGGGATGTTGACCTCACCGTCTACCGGGTGTTCAGTCTGTGTTGCTACCGTCACCCCCGGTTCCGGGTCTGGCCTCGATTCCGCCCTCTGCTCCATGCGCCGGCTCAACTTGAGGATCATCTCTGCACCCTAGTGGCAGGTGGTCCATTCAGTCGTCTCCTGGATCAGAATCCGCAGATCTCGCAGTGCCTCTTCCCAGAAAGCAATATCCTCTCCCTCAGTTTTCAGGGTGGGGGTTCCTGGGGCAGCACGGTCGGCACAAGGGGTTAATTAAGGGTGTTGGTTCATAATAAAGGGTTTATAAGAAGCAGCTGGTTTGGGCTTCCAGTCCTTTGGAAGTTCACTAAGGTGTAGGTTGGATTTCTGCTGAAGGGAAATGAAAATAAAACCTCTTTAAATCTTCTTCCTTAGCGAGTGTGACCGGAGCGTAAGTGCGAATGGAAGTAAGTGTGTGACTTGTGATTCAGGGAGTTTGGAAGGGAGGACTTACTGAATTTCTGGTTGTATTTTATTAATACTTTACATTTCTTTTTACTTATCATCTGTCTAGTGCAATCCCCATTAGGAAATGAGCTCCATAATTGACAATGCCATCCAGTGTACATCTTGACACATGTATGCAATCCTTGAACAGCCTGTTGAGGGTGCATGGTACTGTGTGAGATGTGAGCACGCTGTGCATTTGGAAGCCCAGATACTGGATCTAAATCAACAACTGGCGACGCTGAGATCCATAGACAATATGGAAAGGAGTCTGCTGCTCACTCAACAGCTGCTCAGTGGGATAGATGTGGGGGAGGATGGAGCTGCAGGACAGTGATGCAGCTAGCTGGGTGACAGTTAGAAGGCAGGGTAGAGGGAAGAGTGTCAGGCCCTGATCTGGCACACCCCAATAAATTTGCTAAGTTGGCAGATGAGGGGGGTGTCAGTACAGGGATAGCACTGCTGCAGCAAGGCATGACCTCTGAAAGCCAGATGAGTGTCTGCTCCAGTAAGGGGGAAACAAGGAGAGCAGGGCAGGCCAGACACGTGCTGGAAGTGGGGAAATCAATTATTAGGGGAACAGATAGGGCAATCTGTCACAAAGACAGGGATCATCAAACAGTGAGCTGCCTACCTGGCACCTGAGTCTGGCACATCGCTGATCGGGTTGACAGATTACTGGGAGGGGCTGGTGAGGACCCAGCGGTCATGGTGCACATTGGCACAAATGACAAAGTTAGAGGTAGGTGGAAGGTCCTGAAAGATGATTTCAGGGAATTAGGCTGCAAGCTTAAGGCAAGGACCTCCAAGGTAGAGGCAATGGGAGATTAGAGAGATAAATAAGTGGCTCAGGAATTGGTGTAGGAAGGAGGGGTTTGGGTTCCTGGAGAACTGGGCCGACTTCTCTGTTGCCTATAGGTTCTATGCTAGGGACGGGCTGCACCTCAATGGGGAGGGTGCAGCTGTGCTGGGGGAGAAAATGGCTAGAAGTTTGGAGGAGTGTTTAAACTAGGGATTGTGGGGAGGGTATTTATTGTATAGGAGGGGAAGATAGTGTTAATAGTAACCCGGGCACAAGTAATGAAATTAGGGGTGGCATGGGGGGTGGGGTTAGAACAGTCAATATAGTAGGAAGAAAGAGAGGTAAGGAGAGATGCATAAAGTGAATGTATACTAATGCCAGAAGCCTCACCAACAAAATGGAGGAATTAGAATTAATTTTTTGGAAAATAATTATGACATGGCTGGGATATCGGAGACATGGCTGGACAAGAGCCATGACTGGGCTCTTAATTTATAGGGCAATAGTCTGTTCAGAAATGACTGTACAAATAAGCGAGGGGGAGGTGTGTGTTTATATGTAAAATCATTCTTAAAACCCATCCTTCGTGATAATATATGTGAATCTAATAAAAATGTAGAGTCCCTGTAAGTGGAGATAAGGGGAGGGGGAAAAAATACTAAATTACTGATAGGGGTTTGTTATAAGTCTCCAACAATAATGGTGGTGGAGGAGAATATCCTCATAAAGCAAAAAGATGAAGCAGCGACTCAGGTAGAAGTAATTATTATGGGGGACTTCAACTACCCTGAAATACATTGGGGAACAGAAAACTGCAGTTCCAGCAAAGGTAATAGGTTTTTGACAATTATGAGAGACAATTACCTTTCACAACTGGTTCAGGACCCAACAAGAAGGGGAGCACTGCTGGACCTAATATTAACCAACAGGCCGGACCACATATCAAATATACAGGTTAGAGGTCACTTGGGTAATAGTGATCACAAAATAATACGTTTTCAAGTACCTTTAGGGTACCGTTACACGGCATGACATCGTGCCCGACATCGCTCAAAAGTGACATGTTCAATGATATTGAAACAATATCGTTAGTGGGTCGTTGCGTGTAACCGAACGATGCAACTACGATATTTGGTCAAGTTGGAGTTGACAGGTTTATGAACATGTTCTAAAACCTGACAATGTCGTTCAAGCGATCTGCTAGCATCGTTCTGTGTGACACCGCAATAACGATGTTGTGAGCGACTTCACTGATCATCAAACCAATTTCGTAGGTGTACCTGGGCGTTGTGTTTTCCGCGCCCCGTCTGCGCCGATTGGTGCCCAGGACTGGGTTACGATTAGCTGAAGTTGGTTCATGGCAAAGGCGCCATATTTGATGTTCCGTGCGTTGATCAGTACACTCATTGACTTGTTTATTGTTCCAAATATTATTAAACACATTTAAACAAGGAGAGTCATGGAAATCATAAGTGGTTAGGGACACAGCCAGTCAACCATGTGCGACGCCGGAGCATTCCCATCTCACATTTTTAAGGACGCAGCGGCGTGTCCGGAAAGGCTAAGCACTTCATGTGTGGGCGCCTCCTTCGCGGACGCTCAAGTGTGGTGGGCGTAACCAGCGTGCGGCGTGTTGTCATGACATTGTTGTGCGTCTCGCCCTGTTGTTCTGCTGTGTTTTCAGCCCTAGCATAAACATGGCCGCCTTTACATGCTCAGCACCCTGGGGAGATGCGGAGCTGGTTGTCATGCTTCATATATGTGACCGCCATGATTATTGGTGCCAGTACCACCATACACACCCGCGCCTCCATAAGCAGGCCATCCTCCAGAGAATCCAGCGGGCTCTTCTGAGGCAGCTGGTTGTTGAATGCGAACCAGTCCAGATCCGCAAGAAAATTGCGGACATGAAATACAAGGCCAGGGACTGTATGGCCAGTCTCCGTGCCCGCATAAGGAGGCTGCGTGGTGAGTATTTGATAACGCAACATAGACCCTCCTTTGTATCCAACACAGAATACAGACATTACAACACATGGAACTTTAACCTGTGTGATAATGACAATCAAGTGATAATGCAGAACCTTCCACACTGGCCATGTGCAGGGGGTTTACAACGGCCCATGAAGGGCCAAACTACACTCATGTGTATAGCATTCCAGACCCTCTGCATTGTTGTGTAACCACACTAACAACACCCACAGCTGTTTGTGAAGGTCAAAGGCAGCATGGGGACATTGTACATTAGTTAGGCCAAAATAACAGTCACAATGTCAGGACAATCCTCGTTGCTTGGATATCCCACGCCATAGCATGTTTGCCCTTGCCCATATTCAATTCTTACACTAAAAAAAGGCTGTATCATGCCACATGGCAGTCAAAATAGACATTATTTGTCCAGTTATGTGGTCAATATGTATTCCATTCATGGCTACAAAAGGGTCAGTATTGCAACATGTCGACTTTATGTGCATTCATGTAAAGTTTGTCCTGTGTTCCATAATTAATGACCACAAAAAAGTGTCTTGATCAAAAGCTGACCATAGGTAGTGTTTGTGTAGAGTCCTGGAAAAAACAACATTATGACCCGAAAACTACTATGCCCACAAATCTAAACGTGTGTGCAGCCTGGCAAGGAGACTCCGACTTCCACACCATATTGTTATGTTGCCAATGAAACATCACAGATGACCTTATTGTTTACTCAGGGTATAAGCTGCTCCATCACCTTAAAGCAGGGGTCTCAAACTGCATGCCTCAAGGGCCGCACACAGTGCAGGTTTTCAGGATTTCCATTGCATTTGACAGTTGGTATTCAAATGACCAACCGGCAAATTCTAACGAAATCCTGAAAACCTGGACTGTGTGCGGCCCTCGAGGCCTGGAGTTTGAGACCCCTGCCTTAAAGTGTGTCATTGGCCCAGCATCTCCATGGCCTTGATATTGTATTGCCTAGTGTATGTTGTGCGCCTTAAAACATACTGTCATGTCTTCTGCAATGCTGCACAAAGGAGTATCCCAGCCTCTGAAGGGTGCTGGATCACCACCCGGGTCGGCATCACCAGCTGCATCTGGATCCTCATCAGGGCCGCCATCCCCTGCAGTTTCTGCCTTGCCATCAGGGCCGCCATCCCCATGCAGTGTCAGCTCCATCATCATGGCCGCCATACCCTGTGGCGTCAGCCCCGTCATCAGGGCTGTCATCCCCTGCAGCATCTGGGTCTTCAACAATCCCCGCCTCACCACCAGTCTTGGCATCCCCAACTGGCTCTGCAGCCTTCAGTGCTGAGGAGGTATTCCCCCCAACCACACACCCCTACCCCAGACGTCCTGTCTACCATCTCCTCGGCGAAGGGTGCATTTTCACCCCAGGGCACCCCTGATCAGGATGGAGTGAGCCCTTTTGGTAAGTGTATGTAATGTCATCAATCTCAATAATAAATGTGTCTCCATCGTTAAAAAAATTTGATTGTGCCTCTTTCACCTTATGATTGTGTTTCTGTTTCCTCAGCCACAGGAGCCGCTGATGCAGGGTGGGCATTGAGCCCCTCACAATCCCCCAAACTGGACACCATGGGAGATGATGGAAACCGTTAAGTAACATTACACATTCACATTCCTTTGACACACACTTGAGCATCTTACTGATTTAGTTTTTTTGCGCACTATAGGTGTTCCATCATTTATGGAAGTGGTAGACTGCTAC
This sequence comes from Allobates femoralis, assembly GCA_033576535.1. NCBI lineage: Eukaryota > Metazoa > Chordata > Amphibia > Anura > Aromobatidae > Allobates > Allobates femoralis. The sequence goes on from JARQOC010000002.1 coordinate 449,518,957, forward strand.
CACCGGGCTCGTGGAAAGCGGAACCGCCAGGGTGTCCTGCTCCACAGGGTGATTCAAACCAACCATGTTGGTGGGCCCTCGTCTCCGGCAGACCGCCGATGACTGTAGTTTCTTTTTGTTATTTGTTTGGCCATGTTTTGTGTGTGTATGTGTGAGAATTTTTACACTATGTTGTTTGTAAGTTTTTTTTGACAGTATTTTTCATATGTTGAAACTTTGGAAAAAATAACCATAAAAAAAAAACAAAAGTTAAAAAAAAAAAATCAGCAAAATAAAAAAAAACAAATCATTACCATTTACAATGGGCAAAAAGGACCTGTTATCCTAACATTATTCTTAAAAGTGAAGGAAATGTCATATATGAATCTATATTCTTTCTAGAACATTATGAGGTAACACACGTGTTACCAAAGGCATGTTTTGACATGTATTAACTGGGGCACCGGGCAATTGTGTGACCTTTTGTGTGTACAGGTAGATGTGTTGTTAACAGGGGTGTTAAACTCTATGGCTAAAGGACCCCAGAACTGGGGAAATCATGCCGGGTGAGTGGTGTGCAAATGACCTTGGTATTGCGCCACTCCAGCCGTTGAGCCAGGTCCATAGCCAGCAGGATGGCAGGTCCAGCAAAGACAGCTACTGCTCCTACTTCAATGGCCCTGGGGCTGATGTGTGGCAGCAAGAAGTTGTTTAGGGTGTTGTTGTCACAACAATTTTCATTTAAAATTATGTTGTATTTTTGTTTTTTTTTTCTCCTTTTATTTGTGTCCAAAAAATGTATTTCAGTACCATGGTTCCATTTTATTTCCTTAAAATTGTGATATGATTTGTGTGCTCATAACACTTAACTATGTTTTATGTGTTGTGTTGGATTTTACTTTTGTCGCCACACTAAACATTTCATTTCTGAAGACAAACCTGTGTCAGTATTTTCATTATACATAATGGCAGTACCACATAGCCTTATGTTGTGCGCAGAGGTATTACACAAAATGGTATTAAAGGGACCCTGCTCCATTGTGTGCACATGTACAGTCGACAGGTCAAGGCCTTTGCCCCAGACTGTATGCTCTCTATGTGTATCCCTGTCCATTTAGATGGTTTGACACATGGGTCTCTGGACACACACATACACACTTCCATTTAGTTCTGATCTGGCACAAATCCCTTAGTCATATTTAAAGGCTTGTTGGAAAGCGATTATGACTTTGAGGAGCTACTTAAAGGTGGCACTGGAGTTATTCCACTTCCTTACTGAAGTGCAAATTTGCATATTTCCTAGAGGGGGGATGTGGCAACAATCTCCTCACCTATTTAACTGTCTTTTTATGGTTGCAGGAAAACTTCTCTCCATAAGGTAGATAGCAAGTTCCCAGACCTTGTCTTAGCCCACTCACACAGCCAGATCAGAATATCCCACACACTACACTGATGAGGGGCAGTTACCCCAAAACGCAGCGTCTGTAGTTTCGGGTTCTGATCTGGCACAAATCCCTTAGTCTTTTTTAAAAGCTTGTTGGAAAGCGATTATGACTTTGAGGAGCTACTTAAAGGTGGCGCTGGAGTTATCCCACTTCCTTACTGAAGTGCAAATTTGCACACTTCCATTTAGGAAGCTGAGAATATATCTACACATCAGTAGACACATACATACATGTATGCACACACATAATTCATGCATGACACGTCATATCCATACACATGAATGAGATGGTCACAGGGAGAGGGACTCAGATACAGAGACGGATGGTGTACTTCGGTGAGGATCACGGCTGGTCGGTTCCCGGTTCCGTGCCCTGCACCCTCAGTGGCAGGATGAGGATGAAGATGATGGTAAAATTGTTTAACGTAACGTCACCTGTGGTACCTGGTAAATGGGATACCAGCGCTGCAAACCAGCCGCTGAGGTGATGTGATGCAGCTCAGATGATCCAGCTCCCACAGGTGGAGCTTTACCTCAGGGCAGTGGGGTGGATGTTGGGGATAATAGTTCTCACCTCACAAATGCTGTTGTAGTTCCTTTAGCAACGGATAGATGAGACCAGACATCAGATTTGACTTTGATGTTCTTTTACTGGTACCATGTTCTTTATGGTACGCAATATTCACCGGGTTTCCTGGGGTTGCAGCCGTGGATGATGAAGATTTTTGCAGTGTCCCTCAGAGGTGTCTTTCTAGAACCTTCTTGGTCTCTAACTCTACCACACTGACAGAGCCCGTACACCAGCCCCTGGTCTGGTACTGATAGGGTACTTTCACTCCTGTACGGATTACCGGGATTCGTCCTTCTCCTAAAGCATCTTTGATCTAATTTTAGGACTGAGGTCAGGGTATCAGTCTTGTGGTGCAGTCGCTTCCCTTTTACCGGGCCCACAGCTCGCCGGTTTGCAGTCAGGGCTGAACCTTTTACTCACTGTCTCGGTTTCGTAATACCTGGGCTTCCAGCTGGCTCCAACCAGTCCTGGATTTACCCCCTTCTTTAGTCCCGGTTACCCTTCCTGAAAAAGGGCGGCCCTCGTCACATTTACAGGATCCACTGTGTGCTAAACTATCCCTCTCCTACACCTTCTGGACTTTTCTGACTGACTGTCTGATCTTTACTGACTAAACTCCCGCTGATGTCAACGCTCTCACTCTAAGCTCCTCCCCCCTGGACCTACTGATACTGAAGTCCACTATGCTACTGTAAGGTGGGCTTCTATATGGGTGTTCAGGTTTGGACTCCACATTTTCTTCACATCCATCACCGCTTGACACTGCATTTTATTAAAAACTGTAATACCTTGCTGTGGTGCCTCACCACAGGGGCGCCACATATGTACATACTGTTGTGTGTAGCTTAACTACTTCAACACGACACGTACACATAGGCATACATAGTTTCTGCACAACTGCACCACACGAGCGTTCCTGTCTGTCAGTTTGGTGACGCCGCAGAAGAAATGATAATACACTTGACTGGCGAAATGGTAAAGAGGGCAAATGCGTAAATATACTCGACATCTTGGCAGACAAGGCTGACCAATAGTAACGCAGTTATAGCGAGCAATCCGAGTGGTAGGGGCGCATCATGACACACTCTGGCACGCTTATTTCCCTGCCTCTCTCACACAGTACGCCCATATTGAGCTTGGGATTGTGCTGTGTGACGCGCTGATAGCGATTGCCAACATCGCTCGCTGAGTCATTCAGGCGATGTTGGAATCGCTGGATAGTTGGTTGTTCATGATATCCAGACGTGTGACATCTCACCAGTGATGTTGAAATGATGTCCAAAAAGACCAAGCGGGGGGGCGGGGCCTGACTGCCATGGAATGAAGACGTTCGTCTGTTGACCTCCTCACATACACCAGCTTTTTCCTCACCTACCGCCGCTAAATCTGACCAAAAATGCCACCCAAGAAGAGGCTGACATCTCAGAGCCTCCCGGTCCCGTCTGTGTGGAGCTCCTGCCCAGTGGGACCCATCACGGGCTTCTTCTCCAGCTCCCCAGTGTCTCCACACACAGAGCCTGAAGGGAAAATGGCACCGAAGCCACAGCGTCCCGCCCTCCTGCGTGCTGACTCCCAGGAGAGGAGAGGAGGGAGCGGAGCTCTGGGGAAGTGTCCTGTGTCGGCGGAGGTATGTGCAGACAGCGCAGCAACCCGGCGAGGACCCAGTGATAACCAGACATGCAGAAACATGGATGGGAGACAGGGGAATCCAGAGGGATCAGGGAGCCCACGTAACAAAGAGGGAGGTGCCACTACTTCTCTCCCACAGCTGCATCCTCCAGAGACACAAACAGGAGAGGATGACTTGGGGGTTGGGAAAGGACATTCCACCTTAAAATAACCCACTGAGATTGGGGAAACTCTTGTACAGCCCTCATATCCCATGGAGGGGGAGACCCCAGTAAGGGCAGTCAGGGGAAAGAGATGCCGCTCCACTCACCCCAGAACCCTATATGTACATCTGCGTCCAGTGACTTTTGGGCACTAAGGGAGCTGATAATGGCACTGCCGACCAAGGTATATCTTGACTAGATTATATCTAGACTCGAACAGGCACATAAACAAGATATAGAATCTGTACGAGAGGATTTGTCTAATGTCGAAAATGGAGTAACCCACACGGAGACGGCTCAGGCATCTTTGGAGCAGAGGATTTTGGCTCTGAAGGAGCATCTGGCAGATACTGACGCACACGTGAATGACCTGTATCTACACCTAGATGACCAGGAGAACAGGGACAGACGAAATAACATTAGGATGAAAGGCCTCCCTGAGGACTGGACTCCTGCCATGTTGCAAGATAATGTCCGGGCTATTTTCAATAGGGTGTTGGAACGCCCCGAGGACTCCCCCTACCCATTTGATCAGGTTCACAGAGTCTTCCGCCCCGGTGGTGGCTTCCCAGAATATGCTAGAGATGTCCTCTGCCGCCGCCACTATTTTTCTGATAAAGACTCCAGCATTCAGAAGTTCTGGGTGCATGGCCCTGTGGAAATGAAGGGCACCAAGATTAAACTTTTCCCGAATATTTCAAGTATAACCCTGGCAATCAGAAGGGCGTTGTATCCCTTACTGATTAAAATAATGGAGGTGGGAGCATCTTACAGGTGGGGTCATCCTTTCCATGTGATCATCCACAGGGATTCGACTATGTTCCTTCTTAAAAGACATACTGAACTTTCTGACCTGTTAACATTCTTGGATATAGGACCCGCTGAAGTCGCTGACTGGCTTGCTTTACGCCCTGGAGACTATGGATTCCCTTATGCAAGACAGGGCCGTGGACACCCTCCTAGACCTTCTCGGAGACGGCGCCGTCGAGAGTCGGAGGGGGATGCATCGGGTAGAGGAGGGGGAGTCTCTGCGCCCACCTGAGGCACTTCTGGTATTGGAAAATTTGTTTTTCTCTTTCCCCAGAGCCTCCATCCTCGGTGGAGCTCTGGTCTCCCTTGGACGGCCCCCGAGAGAGACTCTAGAATTCACAGCTCCCTCGCCAATCAAACATATTTATGTTTATCTATATAATGTATGGTTTAACTACATTGGTTCATTCCAGGTTTAACTATTTTTTACAGATATGGGTCAACCCACTATTATATGGCACGGGATCTCTCTGATGATAGAGACGGCCCCTCTAGGAGGCATAATGTGTAAAATGTTTATAATGCTTTTCGGTTGCTATAAAATTTTGTAATTTACATGAGAGGTGGCGTATAGACAATGGGACTCTCTGTCTATTTTAGACGAAAGGGGTTCCCAAAATCCATATGCCCGGGTATGTGTGGGATAACTCGCTTTGTGGTGGTCACTCCCTCGCTCCCACTTTCTCCTTTAATAGGCTCTCGGAGTCTATAAACTTGATATAAGCTAATCTTCCCTTTTCATTTTTCTTATCTTTCTCTCTATTGTCTCTGCCTCCCCGTCTTTCGTTTCCTTACCTTTCCTCTCCTTACCTTTCCCCTATCCCACTAAGGCTCCCCGTAGTCTTAGAAGTAATAATGGCGGTGAGCTCTCGGACCTTGCCCTCTGAACTCAGGATAGGCATCCTTAATGTAAAGGGCCTACACAGCCCCGGAAAATGTTCTATACTCCTGAATTTGCTCTGGAAAAAGAGGCTACAGGTGGTTTTTCTGCAGGAGATTCGTTACACGGCCAGTAAACCATTTAGACTCTCAGATAGAAGGTTTTCGACCATGTACCACTCTCCGTCAGATGACCCCAGAGCCAATGGCACCTGTATAATTTTATCCAGTTCACTGGCCTGGGAGCTAATTGAATTCCGTACTGATCAGGAAGGGAGACTGGCAATGCTTAACGGGAGGATCGCCTCGAACATTTTTACCTTTGTGTACATTTATCTACCAAACTCGGGACAGTCCTCTGCGCTCCTTGGCTACCTCGAACAGATGGAAGCATTTGTAGAGGGCAGGTTAATAATGGGCGGAGACCTCAACTTAGCGCTCGAGCCGACCAAAGATACTTCAAAGGGTTCTGCTGGTCTGTTCCTTGCCGCTTTAAAATGGTTAAAGCTGAGCCTATTTGAATATCAACTAATGAATATATGGAGACTCACACACCCCACTGAAAGACATTATACATTTTATTCGGTAGTTCACGACGTATACTCACGCCTAGATTACTTTTTTTTTAAACACACTGAACTGGACTCTTTGACCGATGTCTCCATAGACCCCATTACGTTCTCGGACCACGCACTGGTGAGGCTTACTATATCTATGGAAGGCCGCCGGGTGATTAATAGTCATTGGATCCTGAATTCCCCTTATTGTCTGATAATATAGTAATGAGGGATGTGGAATCTACGTTAAAGGACTACTTTCTACATAATTCGGGTACGGACTGTTCCCCAAATATAGTTTGGGAGGCACACAAGTGTGTGATCAGAGGAGTGTTTATTAAACACGGGTCAAGGCTGAAGAGAGAGAGAGCAGGAGGTGGAAGAGTTAGTGGCTTAAATATACCGACTCGAGACCATCCACAAAAATAGACGGGATGCCCAGGTTCTTGCATCCCTCTTGAAAGCGAGAGAGGACCTGAGAAAAATATCAATTTGTAAAGCCAAGGCATCCCTGGCCAGATGTCATAGACATTATTATGAATTTGGGAATAAAACAAGTAAGACCTTAGCGAGGCCTTCCACTCACAACGAGCTCGCGGATTAATCCCCCAGATTCTTGACCAAAAGCGTAACAGGGTCTCCACCCCACTTGAAATTGCCTTGACATTCAAGGACTTCTATGCTAATCCCTACTCACTAGATGGTACAGCTTCATTAGGCATTGATGGCGCCCATAAGAAAGAGATATTAGAGTACATTAAACAGTAGGGTCTGCCCAGAATCTCAGACGCAGATTTAATTAGGATCGAGAGTCCCATTACAGAGGTAGAGCTGATCGAGGTGATCCGTCAATCCCCTAATGGAAAGGCCCCCGGCCCAGATGGTCTCCCACTGGAGTCCTTTAAAAAGTTGGCGCCTCAACTGTCCATCCACTTTTTGTCTGCCCTTAATAATATTGCAAGAGACCCTAATGTTGTACTACCTGGTGATGCCCTGAGAGCTAATATAGTAGTCATCCCAAAAGAAGGTAGACCCCCTAAATTGTGCGAGCTACCGCCCTATCTCCCTCCTCAATGTGGACCTGAAGGTGTTCGCCAAAATTTTAGCTAACAGAATATCTCCACTCTTGGATGACATAATTCATCCGCACCAAGCTGGATTTATGTTGGGTAGGGAGGCTCGAGATAATACGGTGAAGGCCTTAAACCTCATCCACAGATTTCGATTAGACGGCCTGCCCACGATGCTGCTTTCCACAGACGCTGAAAAAGCGTTCGATCGAGTACATTGAGATTTTATGAGAGAGGTTTTAAGATCGAATGGACTAAAATCCTCAAGGATGCAATGGATCAAGGCCATTTATAGCTGCCCCTCGGCATGTGTATGGGTAAATGGGGTATACTCTGGATCTTTTCCAATTCTAAATGGCACTCAACAGGGCTGCCCTCTCTCTCCTTTGATTTTCATTTTGAAATTGAAGCCATTTTTACGTCACAATAGAGGTAACCACGACATCTTGGCACCGAGTGTCTCTTCGACCCCATATAAGATAGCTGCCTATGCAGATGACCTTTTACTTTTTATTACTAACCCTGTTATTTCCCTCCCATGTTTGATGATGGAATTGGACAGATATTCAAGCTTAGCTAACTTTAAAGAGGACCTGTCACCTCCCATAGATGATGATCTAATTGTAGCACTAAATGCAGCATGTCTGCTAAATTCAGGCAAGGGGTCCTCCATCCCTTTATCCCCCCTGTACCCCGAGATAATTGATTTAGAAAACTTACAAACTGGAGCTGGATAGGAGGGGTTTAGTGGCTGGAGCCACTTCTCCTCACAGGGGAATCTCACGCCCCCTGTATAACGTATCCTCCCTTTGCCGCCTCCTCCCTGTCAGTCATGGTCTCCCTCGTCTGCTGCATGCCAAGCAGGACACAGGCGCAGTGCGAGAAAGTGTTTCGTGATGATGCTGTCCATCTGCCCTGCCTCCTGCGGTGACATGAATTCCTTTACCAGCACTGCTCTATGCTATCACGAAGCAGGGCTGGGATAGGTGGTGACGTCACCGCAGGAGGCCGTCCGTCCTGCCTCCTGCCTGAAATTACCGCTTATCCCCGCCCTGCTCCATGTCATGCTGAATCCACGGAGCAGGGAGGGATTCCTGCGATTGCGCAGAAGCCCTGCTTGAGCAGTGCTTCTGATAATGATGTCGTCCCAGCCCCCTTCTTCCCCTCCTCCTCCTCTTTCTTCCCTGCTGCACTCAGATAACATTGTAAGATTGCCCACAGCCCACATCGCATGAGAAGAGAGAGGAGGAGGGAGTTCACGTCACCTCAGGAGGCGAGGCAGACGGACAGCATCGTCACATAACGCTCCCTCGCACTGCGCCTGTATCCTGCTTCGCATGCAGCAGGCGAGGGAGACCATGACTGACAGGGAGGAGTCGGCGAAGGGAGGATATGTTATACAGGGGGCTTGAGATTCCCCAGTGAGAAGAAGTGGCTCCAGCCACTAGACCCCTCCTATCTGGCTCCAGTTTGTAAGTTTTCTAAATCAATTATCTCGGGGTACAGGGGGGATCAAGGGATGGGGGACCCCTTGCCTGAATGCAGCAGACATGCTGCATTCAGTGCTTCAATTAGATCATCATCTATGGGAGGTGACAGGTCCTCTTAAAGATTAATCGGTCTAAATCTGAGGCCCTTAGTGTCAACTTATCAGCCTATACCTTGGCTAGTATTAAATCCAGTTTTAAGTTTAAGTGGGGGGGCTCTCGCTGAGATACCTGGGAATCAATTTGACCCGCAACCCAGACCTGTTATTTAAAGCAAATTTTGCCCCTCTCTTGCAGAAAATATGAGAGGATTGCAAAAGCTGGGTTCAAGGGTGCTTCACCTGGTTCGGGAGATGTGAAATTTTGAAAATGAACGTTTTGCCATGGGCTCTCTACCTTCTGCAGACAATTCCGATCAAGATTCCTGACTCTTTCTTTAAGGAATTCTCCTCTCTCCAGGTTAGATTCATATGGGCTGGGAAACTGGCTAGATTGGCCAGATCCCTAATATGCAGAAAGCAGTCAAAGAAGGGGTTGAGGCTTCCGGACTTGAAGTTATATCACAAGGCTGCTGAAATGGTGAGGGTAGTGGATTGGTGCAGACACAGTCATATTAAACCCTGGGTACAGATCGAACAAAGTTTCACAGATATTACCCTGGCGGCTCTGCCATGGCTCCCTAAAGTGGTTGACCCTAGTCTGAAAACTCACCCCACTTTGGGACCGACCTTACAGTGGTGCTCTAGCCCAGGGAATACATTCTGGAATATTTCCTTACCAGTCACCCTTGATGCCACTACTTGGATCCCCTGATTTTAATCCAGGATTGACAGACCCGACCATCCAGCTTTGGACAGAAGCAGGGATCTTTAGAGCAAGACACTTTATTAGGGAAAATGCTTGGTTGAGCGGGGAGGACATACAGGGAGCGTCAGCACCGATAAAATTGGGTCCTTGGAGGGCAATGCAATTGAGACACTTTATGAGATCCCTGCCAGCAGTATCCTCATTTCTGGCCCGACTACTAAATTTGAGAACTTATGCCTGGAAGTGGGACCCACTCCTTATCTGTATTGAAGACTATATTGGTCCTTGCGGAGGACTTCCCTCCGCCGAAATTTTAGTTGAAGTGGGAGCAGGACCTAAATATCCAACTTACCCCTGAGCAGAGGGTGGGAATCCTGACCTTGGCCCACAAAACTACGATAAGCTCAAGCCTCCAGGAAGCAAACTACAAGGTCTTGTGTAGATGGTATAGAGTCCCACAGAGGATACATACTATGCTTCCATCTGTTGACCCAACCTGTTAGAGATGTGGGAGAGAAGAGGGGACATGTTTACATATTTTTTGGAGTTGCGAGAAATTGAATTGATTCTGGAAGGATGTGAAGAGTATCATAAAACAGGTCACCAAGATCGAGCAAGCTCTTAGCCTGGCGCTTTTCTTACTCCAACTCTCCACACTCCCGGTCTCGATCTATAAAACATCCCTCTTACATTTTATGGTGATGACTAAGAGAGCATGCATTCCATTGTGCTGGATATCTCCACAACCACCTAATATTGGCATGTGGGTGAACAAAATAAATGATCTGATGATAATGGAAGATATGACAGCATTACTTCAGAATAAATATACAGAGTTCTTTGGCACCTGGTACCAGTGGACGGATTTCACAACACCTTCAGAGTACCTTACCCTCCTGACTGGAGAGAGACCGTAGTATTATTTAACAAATAGGGGTACCTTTTTTTTCCCTCCCCTCACCTTTCCTCCCCCTTATCCCCTTCGCCTTTCCCTTCTATCCTTCCCATTCTTTCTTTTTATTTCTTTGCTCCCCTCTTCCTCCCCCCATCCTCAGATCTAGCTCTCTTGCTCATAGCTTTCTCTATTTTATCCTCAGCATTTACCTCAAGGCCATGTTGAGGTTTCTTTACTCCTTTCTCTTTTGCCTGGTTTAGTTAAGTTGGCTTGTTGCCATACTGTTTTGAGAAGTATGTTTCCTTTATAACTATAAAAGAAAAAAGTAATAATAAAACATGTAACGGGGCCAACTAGCCACCGGCCATAAAGATCTCTACTTTTTTTTTCTCACAGTCTTGTTGATATGAACAGACAACCATCAGGTGTGGTCTGATGGCTGTCGGTCACTAGACCTATATGTTAAATGAGTACTGTAATATTTCTATGTTTTTACATGTAATGATTGTGATGGTTTTATTTTTCTTGACTGCATTTTGGATAAAAAATAATTAAAAAAAAGACCGTGTGCCCACGAGATCTTAGCACACATCGTTCCAACGTCGTGACGTGTAACGGTACCTCTAATAAGATGTGTAGTAGAGGGGCGGGCTACAAGGACACTAAACTTCAGGAAGGCAAATTTCCAATGGTTGAGAGATGATCTTAGTACAATAAACTGGGACATAAAAGTACACAAAGCAAATGGGAGATGTTTATTAATATCCTGAATAGGACCTGTGCACAATATATACCTATGGGAATAAACATGCTAGAAATAGGAGGAAACCACTATGGCTAAATAAGGCTGTAAGGGGCGCAATAAGTGAAAAAAGAAAGCATTTCGGGAATTAAAGCAAGTAGGTAGTGATGAGGCATTAAAGAAATACAGAAAATTAGATAACATCTGTAAAAAACAAATCAAGGCAGCAAAGGTTGAGCCAGAGAGACTCATTGCCAGAGAAAGTAAAAAAAATCCTAAAATATTCTTTAACTACATAAATAGTAAGAAACTAAAAAGTGATTGTGTTGGCCCCCTTAAAAATAATCTGGGTGAAATGGTGAATGAGGATGAGGAAAAAGCCAATATGCTAAATTACCGTACTTTTTTGCAACAGTATTTACATAAGAATATCCCATGACAGACAACATGATCAGTGATAACAAAAACTCTCCATTAAATGTAACCTGCTTAACCCAATAGGAAGTACGGCACTGTCAAAAATCACTAAAGTTTACAAATCCCCAGGCACGGATGGGATACACCCCAGAGTACTGCAGGAATTAAGTACTGTCATAGATAAATCATTATTTTTAATCTTTAAAGATTGCATAATAACAGGGTCTGTACCACAGGACTGGCATATAGCAAATGTGGTGCCAATATTCAAAAAGAGGACAAAAACTGAACTTAGAAATTATAGGCCACTAAGCTTAACCTCTACTGTGGGTAAAATTCTAGAGGTTTTTCTAAGAGATGCTATACTGGAGTATCTGAATAAAAATAACCTCATGACCCAATATCAACATGGGTTTACGAGGGACCGTTCCTGTCAAACTAATCTGATAATGTTCTATGAAGAGGTAAGTTCTGGACTGGACCAAAGAAATGCAGTGGACCTGGTGCATATGGACTTTTCAAATGCTTTTGATACGGTGCTACACAAAAGGTTCATACATAAAATGAGAGCAATGGGGATAGGGGAAAATACTTTTAAGTGGGTTAAGAACTGGCTCAGTGATAGGAAACAAAGGGTGGTTATTAATGGAACACACTCAGAATGGGTCACAGTTAACAGTGGGGTACCACAGGGGTCAGTATTGGGCCCGCTTCTTTTTAACATATTTATTAATGACCTTGTAGGGGGCATACAGAGTAGAATCTCTATATTTGCAGATGACACTAAACTCTGCAGGGTAATCAATACAGAGGAGGACAATTTTATTTTACAGGAGGATTTATTTAAACTAGAAGCTTGGGCTGATAAACGGCAAATGAGCTTTAATAGGGATAAATGTAAGGTCACGCACTTGGACAGAGGAAATAAAATGTATAATTATGTGCTTAATTGTAAAACACTGGGCAAAACTACCACTGAAAAAGACCTGGGTGAATTGGTAGAAGATAAACTCACATTTAGTGCCCAGTGTCAGGCAGTTGCTGCAAAGGCAAATAAAATACTGAGATGCATTAAAAGAGGCATAGATGCTCATGAGGAGAACATAATTTTACCTCTATTCAGGTCACAAGGTGCGACCACACTTACAATATGACAATACTGTGTACAATTCTGGTCTCCGGTGTATAAGGAAGACATAGCTGAACTAGTGCGGGTGCAGAGAAGAGCGACCAAGGTTATTAGAGGACTGAGGGGTATGCAGTACCCAGACAGGTTATTAAACTTGGGGTTATCTAGTTTGGAAAAATGAAGGCTTAGGGGTGATCTTATAATAATGTATAAATATATGAGGGGACAGTACAGAGACCTTTTTATTAATTATCTTTTTACACTTAGGCCTAAGATAGGGACAAGTGGGCATCCTCTACGTCTGGAGGAAAGAAGGTTTAATCATAATCACAGACGTGGATTCTTTACTGTAAGAGCAGTGAGACTGTGGAACTCTCTGCCACATGATGTTGTAATGAGTGAGTCACTACTAAAATTTAAGAATGTCCTGGATGCCTTTCTTGAAAAATATAATATTACTGGTTATATATACTATATTCTTTGGTAGGGCGTTGATCCAGGGAACTAGTCTGATTGCACTATGTGGAGTCAGGAAGGAATTTTTTTTATCAATGTGGAGCTTAGTGTTGCCACATGGTATTTCTTTGCCTTCCTCTGGATTAACATGTTAGGCTATGGGTTGAACTAGATGGACTTAAGGTCTTCCTTCAACCTTAAATACTATGTTACTATGTTACTATGAAAGATCTTAAGTCCCAGCTAATTGCCCGCAAGACCAGACGCGCAGGCATGTACATCCTCTGGCAAAAATTTGGAATCACCTGGCTCGGAGGATGTTCATTCAGTTGTTTAATTATGTAGATAAAAAGCAGATCACACACATGGCACAAAACTAAAGTCATTTCACATGGCAACTTTATTGCTTTTAAGCCCCTGTTACACGGGGCAACATCGCCGCCCATTACAGAGGCGATGTGGGGGCGACATTGCCCCTACATCGCCTCATGTAAGGGGTGATGTCAGCTGTGACGGGCTGTCGCCTGGTTTCAGAGCAGTGCTCTGAAACCAGGCGACCATCATGGGCGATGTGCACACATCGCCCCATGTAACCGGGCGCCGGCGACCTGTCAGTTGATGGGAGCCATAGGCTCCCATTGTCCTGCATCGCCGCTGGGGTTTCCAGACACCCCGGCGGCGATGTCACCTGACAGCTCGGCGGCGCGGGGCTGGAGATGTCGCCCTGTGTAAACGAGGGACGGGGATGCTGGCGGGGCGCCAAAAACGTGTGCGCACCCGCCAGTCGCTGCCGACATCCCTAGCCTCATCACCTGGTGTGACGGGGGCTTAAGAAACACTAAAAGAAATGTTGAAAAAAAAATGTGCTAGCAAGTAATGGTTACTTTTGTTGACCAAGCAGGGGGAAAAATTATGGAATCACTCAATTCTGAGGAAAAAATTATGGAATCATGACAAACAAACAAAAGAACACTCAAATACATTACTAGTATTTTGTTGCACCACCTCTTGCTTTTATAACAGCTTGCAGGCATGGACTTAATCAGTGACAAACAGTACTCATCATCAGTCTGGCTCCAACTTTCTCTGATTGCTGTTGCCAAGTCAGCTTTGCAGGTTGGAGCTTTGTCATGGACCATTTTCTTCAACTTCCACCAAAGATTTTCAATTGGATTGAGATCCGGACTATTTGCGGGCCATGACATTGACCTTAAATGTCTTTTTTCAAGAAATGTTTTCACAGTTTTTGCTCTACGGCAGGATGCATTATCATCTTGATAATTGATTTTATCATCCCCAAACATCCTTTCAATTGATGGGATAAGAAAAGTGTCCAAAATATCAATGTTAGGCTGCTTTCACATTAGCGTTTTACGCTGATCGCGGCAGTTGCGGTGAAAAAAACGCAACTGCCGCGATTACCGCATAACAGCCACGATCGCGGCACACTTACATATGTTACACACTTACACATACAATGTCTATGGGGCTTGCGGTAAGTGTGCGGCAGGTGCGGCAAGTGCGGTTTTGGCACTTGCGGCAGGTGCGGCCGCGAAAAAAACGCGGTATGCCGCGTTTTTTTGGCGGCTGTACCTGCCGCAAGTGCCGAAACTTGCACCTCCCGCAAGCCACATAGTCATTGTATGGGGCTTGCCGCAAGTGAACCGCAAGTGCGGCCGTTATGCGGTAATCGCGGCAGTTGTGTTTTTTTCACCGCAACTGCCGCGATCAGCGTAAAACGCTGATGTGTACGGGGCCTACACTTGGGCATTTATTGAAGATGTAATGACAGCCATCTCCCCAGTGCCTTTACCTGACATGCAGTCCCATATCATCAATGACTGTGGAAATTTGCATGTTCTCTTCAGGCAGTTATCTCTATAAATCTCATTGGAATGGCACCAAAGTAAGGATCCAGCATCATAACCTTGCTCAATACAGATTCGCGATTCATCACTGAATATGACATTCATCCAGTCATCCACAGTCCATGATTGCTTATCCTTAGCCCATTGTAACCTTGTTTTTTTCTGTTTAGGTGTTAATGATGGCATTTATTTAGCTTGTCTGTATGTAAATCCCATTTCCTTTAGGCGATTTCTTACAGTTTGGTCACAGACATTGACTCCAGTTTCCTCCTATTTGTTCCTCATTTGTTTTGTTGTGCATTTCCTGTTTTGGAGACATTTTGCTTTAAGTTTCAGGTCTGGATGCTTTGATGTCTTCCTTGGTCTACCAGTATGTTTCGCTTTAACAACCTTCAATGTTGTTTGTATTTGGACCAGATTTTAGACACAGCTCAGTGAACAACCAACATCTTTTGCAACATTGCATGATGATTACCCTCTTTTAAGAGTTTGATAATCCTCTCCTTTGCTTCAATTGACATCTCTCATGTTGGAGCCATAATTCATGTCAGTCGACTTGGTGCAACAACCTCCAAGGTGTGATCACTCCTTCTTAGATGCAGACTAACGAGCAGATCTTATTTGATGCAGGTGTTAGTTTTGGGAATGAAATATACAGGGTGTTTCCATAATTTTTACCTTAGAATTGAGTGATTCCATAATTTTTCCCTCTGCTTGGTCTACAAATGTAACCGTATCTGGCTAGTACATTAGTTTTTCAAGATTTCTTTTAGTTTTTCTTCAAGGCAGAGAGTTGCCATTTGAAATGACTTCAGTTTTGTGCCATGGCTGTGATCTGCTTTTTTTCTACAAAATTAAACAACTGAATGGACATCCTCCGAGCCAGGTGATTCCATCATTTTTGCCAGGGGTTGTATATGAGCCAATAAGCAGTGGTCACGTGTATGTGTAAGTCAAATCAAAGGGCAGGAATGGGTAACTTTAGTGACAAGTGCACATAAGCCATGTAGTATATATCCAGGAAGTAAATTCCGACGGTGTGTGACATGTACGTCAAGTCAAAGCAGATGTATGAGCAACCATAGTAACAAATACGCAGGCGCCGTAAGTAAACTCTCACTTTTGCCAAATGTCTGAAATAGAATAATGTCAAATGTACATGTATATAGAGCCCTAAGGCAATATAGCAACCCTGAAACTAACTAGGCTATTAGCAAAAAGGACATGTTGAAGATATCAAACAATAATAAAATTACAATACATAATGAGTCATTTTCAAGTTAGATTTTTATTACACATATTTATGAAAATTACATACACTCACACACGGCTGTGAATTGGGCGTGCACGTGGCTGCAACCAAGGGCGTCTAAATAGATATCAATTATTGACTATTTGTTCATCTAAGTGTATGTAATTTTCATAAATTTGTGTAATAAGAATCTAACTTGAAAATGACTCACCATGTATTGCAATTTTATTATTGTTTGATATCTTCAATACATCCTTTTTGCTAATAGCCTAATTAGTTCTACTTCAGACATTTGGCACAAGTGAGGGTTTTATTCTTTTACAGACATTTGTTTACAGCTTGACCTTCTTTTACTATGGATCCTTCAATGGGACTATATATATATATATATATATATATATATATTTTTTTTTTTTTATAACAAAGAAATATGAGATGGCACTCACCGTTTTCTGTGAATTTCTCATTTAATGAAGAGTAATCCTCATATTACAAGTGGCAAGGGAGGGGGTGCTGAGAGACGGCGGACGACGGCCTGCCGTTTCGCAGGACAATGCCGCTTGGACGGGTCCTTGGCAAGTGCTTTGGTATCGGTAATTCTGTGTTCTTTTTTCGTATTGTGTATCTATTGTGTATATATTGTGTATCTATGCTAATATTAAGAGCCAACTAGTGCATTCAGATATCCGGAATTTAAAAAAAATCAGCTCAATTGAGCCTTACAGGTACAAAAAGAACAGGATGTTACCCATGCTTGTCGTGCGTTGATTGCGCCTATATGATTAAGGGGAATAGATTCACGCATCCCTTTACAAACAAAGAATACAGAATTAATCACTACTTAACTTGCAATAGTGAATATCTTATCTATCTTTTGAAGTGCCCATGTAAATGCTGGTACGTGGTGGAGACAACTCTGGATATAAAAACACGTATTAATCAGCATTGATACACAATACGAAAAAAGAACACAGAATTACTCGTACCAAAGCACTTCACTGGGATGAGACACAGTGAAAAACATTTAAAATTTAGAATTATAGATCATGTGCCACCATTGAGAAGAGGAGGAGATAGGGAAAAGAAGCTAAAATTGTTAGAGCTAGAATGGATCTATAGATTGGGGACTTTAAAACCCCAGGGATTGAATGCTGACTTTAAAATAGGCCCGGTACTTTAGGTATGAGCATAACCTTGATAACCCACACTTTGTGATATATGTTGATAAGAATTCATATATTATGTATGAAGTAAAACGTTGTTCTTTTTTTTTTTTATTATAGATGAAAACGGAGGAAGATTTTAATAAGAAGACTCATCCATCCATGTATGTTAAAGTTATAAGATTAAGTTTTATACTGAAGTAGAAAAAGTGATCCACCAATATATAAATTTTGAGTGGGTACTTGTGATAGGAGGTCCCATTTATAATATGACTTACATAAGCATAAAGGCTATCTGTTGACAAGATGGCATATACAGCCCCCTTTGACCGGTCTCAAGTCTATGATGGGGACTTCTATGTGTGTGGTGATAACTCATACGGGACAACCTAATAGACGAGAGCTGCAATGTTACGTAGCCTGGAGGGGTTACAGTTGCAGCTCGGGGAATGTAGGGAGCGGTGCCATAACTATTAAGGTCATGACAGTGTGGTGCCTTAAGCGTTAATGACGTATGGGCAAAGCTCGTCCCTAAGTAAAGATGGAGGACGAGTGCTCATTAATAATCAGTGAGGTCACAGGGAAGCGCCACCATAGGTAAAATGGAAGCGCCAGCTCTGACAACAGCGAATGTACCATGTGACCGCCAGAGTAAGGAGCTGATTGGTGGATGGATCATGTGACCGTTAGAGCTAAACTGATTGGTGGATCACTGAGCATGCTCAGTGTACTCGGAGGACACCAGTCTCCGGTCTCTAATTCATTGCTACCATGAGAAGGGTGAGTCTGCTAACAAGCTGCACATGATTTGATTAATAACACATGGAGATACTTTATAAACAAATATGTTTGTGAACTATAAGCACTTTATGATTATTGATGATATAGCACAGGTCACTTTAGAATCACATTTGAGTATGATACAAGTTAGTGTATTGTACATGAACTGTATGGAATTCACTCTGTAATCACTTTTGAGCATATTGATCGTAACGAGCTTCAATTGTTGTAATACTATATAGACGTGGCACATTTTGTATGATGTACACTGCTGGAGGAAGGTTCCTAGTGAACCGAAACGTTCGGTCGGTATGGGCCAATAAAAATACGCATTATTTGCTTAAAGGAGTGCTGTCCGATTTTTGGATAATAATATATATATATATATATACTAGCTGTAAGCCCGATGCAAATGCATCGGGTGTCTAGAATATTTTTAAATTTTTTTTAAGATTTTCAAATAATAATCCAATTATTCCAATGACATCTTTACATCAACTACATATATTTGTATGGTTGATATCATTTAAGGAAAATTGAACTATTATGTTGTAAGGGTCTTACAAAGTAGCAATACTTCTTAATGTGTCAATCGTTTGAATTGATGAATTAACAGTACTAATGTGTGTATCAGCCAGTTTGTGTCAGCTCACCAATCGCGTCAAGATGCCCTTACGCCTGGTGAGTCCTACTCTAACTAAATCCGAATTGATATAATTTAGATATTTTTTATAGCTGGATTTTTCTTAGATTTTTTGAGGATTGTGATGTAAATAATAAAATTTTGTAAATTGATACAGAAGGAGTTACCAGCTACAGACTTGCAGCAATATCCATGCAATAACAAAAAAACTTGTAGTTAACCTACGGTAAATGGAGTTAACGTAGCTTCAGCAGGTGCATAAGATGCATCCACTAACTAACCACAGGTGACTGCAGTTGATGTGGATGAGACTGCCGCAACTATGTTGTCTGCACAAACCGCAAGTTAAGTACAAATTACATATATGCAATTATGAAAATTACTGTAAGTATGTTGTTGGTGAGTCCTTCATGATCAATTATTATCATTTAGTATATTCCTCAACAAAGTGAAAAAATCTAAGAAAAATGGCGTGGTAGAATCTAATTAATAATTTATGTTTGTCCCTATCTATCTAAACATGTGGAACACACCTTGCTAATGAGATGTGTGTGAACAGCCGTCCCACCCGTCTCTTAGCTGTTCACAAAAACCTCTCCCTTTAAAGAATAAGAATCAAATCTCTCAGCACGTAGAGTACTGGAGCTTTAAATAGTGGTTTCTATCACCCTGTGAGAAAATCAGAATGATACACATCTCCGATGAAATCTGTAATGTGTTTTTCCACAAATATTGTATAAACTATGTACATAAAAAACTGAAAATGTAAAGACTAAACTAATTTTTTTGTTATTTTTTTTTTGTTTGTTTTAAATAGAAAAGGTAAAAAAATAAAATAGGCAAAAGTTCATCCCAAAATATTCCGATAGACAATATTTTTGGTGAAGACTTTCTCACTGTTAGGCACCAATTTGCCTTGAATGCATGAATCCACCACTTTCACCTTCACATTGCATCGTCTCTTCACACGTGAGAAAGCCACATATAATTGTCCATGACCAAAAACAGGTTCTGGCAAATAAATCCCCACTTTCTCCAATGTTTGGCCTTGTGATTTATTTATGGTCATGGCAAAGGCAGGCTTCACGGGAAATTGTCGACGTCTTAGTTTGAAAGGCAATCCAGTCTCAGATGGACAGAGATCAATTCTTGGAATGAAGACTACATTTCCTTCATCCGAGCCAGAAATTACTTTTGCTTTGTCAAACAAAGCAATAACAATCATGCGAGTCCCGTTGCAAAGTCCTTTTCTGCTGTTAAAATTACGCAAAAGCATTACAATTGTACCAACTTTTAATTTCAGGAGATGAGAAGGCATTCCTGTTGGTGTTAGTGAATTTAGAAATTCCACTGGATATTGTTCGGTATTTTCCGTCTCATCTGGATCAATGGAATCGTCGCTCATATATTCAATGTATTCTCCAGGAATACAATCCATAACTTTTGAATTGATCAAATCCACAGCGTCATTTTTGGGACAAAGAATGGCATGTGATGCAGCATTCTGAATGCTTTCGTCATTATTCACATCAATGACAATGTTTTCACCAAATATATCTAAGATTAAAGAGCCAGTGCAGATCATGTCTTGCGGGATCTCAATGACATCATTACCAAGGTTGTAATCATTGGACAATTCTCCATTTCCCAGTTGAATTAACCAATTGCTATAATCAGAATCAATGGAGCGCATGTTGTTAATGAGCGGCAATTGATTGAAAAGCTGCCATTGTCGTGAATATTTAATGCAGCTCTCTACGATGTCTGTCCTTGTTCCATGAGAGATGATAGGAAGACACTGCCGAAAGTCTCCTCCCAGAACAATGACTTTCCCTCCAAAGGGTAATTTATTTTTCTTGGAGACATCAGTTGTCATGACATCCCGTAATAATTGATCAATTACATGCAAAGCGTATTTTGACAACATAGTAGACTCATCGATGATGAAGAGTTTGGTAGTCTTCAAATGTTGGGCCGCATCAGTATCATTTTTGATTCTTGAAACGGATGTCTCATTAATTGGTATTGGTATGCCATACAGTGAATGGATAGTTCTTCCTCCTTGCAATAGATTAGCAGCAATCCCTGTACTGGCTGCAGGTGACACAACTTCTCCTTCTCCTCTCAGTTCATGAATCAATAGATGATAGAGATATGTTTTCCCACTTCCACATGGACCGTCAATGAAAAAGCACTTTGGCTTATCACTTGTATCCTCTAAAGCTTTATGGATTGCATTATAGGCCAAACGTTGTTGATCATTTAAGGTAACTTTCATTTCACGTGCTCTTACTAACTCTTCTTCTTTGTTGTATTGAGGACGAATATGTGGTTTTCTTTTTGGGCATGGTAGATTAAAATCATTAAAATGTTTTGCATGAAATTTTAAAACATGTTCAACATCAGTCATGGCATATCCTTCACAATGCTCACAATCATCAGTGTCGGGGTGGTAGGCATGGCAGTAATCTTGAACGAAGTGTTGTTTAAATTCTTGCCACAACTCCAGGGGATGATTAGGAGGACCAAAGACACATATATATGCAAACATGTCACGGAGCTGTGCAGGCATATTGAGAACACAGGCATCCAATAAAGTTTTTCTCCAAACAGTGTCATCGAAGAGCAATCCAAGGGCTAATGCCGCCTCTTTAAAAGTTGGGTATGTGACTTCCTTAACAGTCTTTAGGTTGTCAAAACTTGTAGCTCCTTTAACATGGAGTAACAACAGCCTTAAATAGTACCGTTCTTGTTCTTGAATACTAACAGTGTAGAGTCTACCAATGACTGAAGCACCTCCTCTCCTTCTAACTTCCCATGCACCTTCTTTCCAAACATAATGCTCAGGAATTTGACGATATAAGTACTCATGAGCATTGGGATCATTCTCATTGAGGGCAAAGTAGGCCATGAGTGTTGATTGTCTGTCCATTAAATAACTGATGTTGTCCACAGAATCACCCTCGTGAAAAAAAAGTGATTGTGAATGAGGCAGATGTACTGCAAGACGAATAATGCTGTGAGATTGTCTATGCATTGGGAAAGCAAAGATTCGCCAAGCTGCCTCTGGTGCACTGACATATCTGGAATCCATGAATTTATGAGTTTCATCGTGTCTGATGTTGGTTTCACAAATTTCCAGATTGGCTTTATCATGACCTTTGTACACATATTTGAAGAGGTATTTTACGCTCTGAATGGAAGCACATACTTCCACATTAATATGGCACTTATATTTTAATAGAAGGAAAAGGTTATAAGGAACCACCCAAGAATTATCAATCATCTTGGAATGGTGTGGAAAAGAAGGTCCTTCGTTTCTTTGATAACTTGGATATGCATCCTCAGGTATAACAGTTTTTGTTTGAAATTTTTGGGAAAAGCTTTTTTACACTTTCCATTCTCCATACATGGAGAATTGGGATTGTGTTGTCCACAGGGGCCATGAATCATGTGTTGCATGACAATTTGATGGAGTACAGGGTAATGTGATGGATCAGGAATTTCAGCCCAAACAGTATTGTCCACTTCCACCTCAGTTCTTAGTTTTGAGTTGGCATCCAGAATAATTAGAATGTGAGCATGTGGTAGGCCTCGCTTTTGAAATTCTATCACATGAACCATAGCACAAACCTTACCAAATAATCCACAATTAATATCTTTCAAAAGGGCTTCAAGTTTAATCCTGAATACACGGGCCACTAAATCCGGTCGATGTTCAGCACGCTGCCATGGCTGTAAATTGGTTGCAATTTCACTCCATTTTGGATTACAGGTCATCGTTATGAAAAGATCTGGTCTTCCAAATTTAGTTACAATCGCCATGGCATCTTGATACCGCTGCTGCATATTTCGGGGACTTCCCTCAAACGAAGATGGTAAAATTACCGTCTTGCCAATGGGGATTTGTTTTTCTATGGATTTTCTCAGCAAATGTTCTTGAAGGAGACAATAATCTTCTCCTTTCAAATCCTTCTGGTGTTGGCGTATAAAATTTAAGCGATTTGCCTCGATTTTAACATAGGCATCCACCAAGTACTGCTGTGTCAGTTTACCACCATTAAGGACAGGATTGAATTCTTTCCGTACTGACAGCAAATAACAGTAATACTGCAGTTGTGTCACCCTGCGAGGATTTTGGCCTTGCTGCTTGAGTGCTTCATGCCACCCTTGCTCTCCATGAGGGAAAAACAATGGATACAGTAATGCATCCAAATTACTGTGTAAAATGCTTATTTGCTGTGTTTTGGGGGCCAACAGATTATTTGGGTCTGGTTTTAGATGTATTAAAATGTCTCTATTAAATGGTGGCTCTCCATCAGCATTTTCAAAGACGACAGCGACTTCATGGACAGTAGGGTTGTTATATCGTCTTGGGTCTTGCTGTCTGTCTTGTTTAATTGCCATGATGATATTGGGCATGTTTGTGCCATGTTCCAATGCTTTGTGTTCTTCTTCTTCCTCCACGTGCCGTAACATTTTGTAGGCTGAAACAAAGGGATTAATACCTTCCAATTGCTCAGCAATAATTCTCATCAAGGCTGGATTACATTTGAGATTTTCTGGAGACTGTAGGCGTTGTTCAGTAGCAGTAGCACTATCCAAAATATACAGCTGTGCATATGCTGGAACTTGACCTTCAGCGGGGTGGAGAGTTCCAGTTCTATGATAAATTTGGCCGTGAATCCGGAAACAGTAAGGACCGTGTCCAGGTGGTTGAGAAACACGTGCACCCATGGAAGCAAATGCAAAGGAACTATTAATGCTCCTGATATTGTCCATGAGATTTTTACTATATGGGCTGTCTCCTTTGAGTAAAGTAGTGAAGAGCTCAGGGTACTGAGGTAATGGTACCTGAACTTTGCCCTTGTGACAACAAAGGGAGAACTGTCCATCAGATGGCCTTTCAGCCTCAAAATGTTGTGCTTGACAATGTTCACATAACATATTCATGGGCCAACAGGTATATTGTAAAATACCGGTATCGTCATCAGTAAAGCCAATAGGGATTGATGACGTAGGTGAAGTGAGCAACAGATGACCTTTTTTGTAGATGCCTACATAAATAAGGCGTGGCTGTGTAGAACTGTCAACACATCCAACAAAAAAAGTAGTGACTGGAGACTTCTTACGGAGGGTTTTTTTTTTGCGTAGTTGACGCTGTGAGGCAGCCAAATGGGCCAAACGGCGTTTTTTTGAGGTAGGTGACATAATTTGTAAACGTTTGACTTTAGCCAATTTGTGTCTTGTCATGGCAGAAGCAATCTTGTCTGTTCTTGTTTTAGAAGAACATTTGCACTTCACTTTACCCGTGCCAGATGTTGAAGGCAGTTGAGTTTCAGAAAGTGTTGGAGACACAGATATGGACGCCATATCAGAGGTAGATGGTTCTCCTTGCACCTTCACCTGTTGTTGTTTGCGTCTTTTGCGTTCCGCCTCAGCTTTTTTGGCCAACCGACTGCTTCTTTCTTCAGCAGACTCCTTTGCAATTCTTGTATTCAAAGCCGTCTTGACCTTAAGCAAACGGAGACGTTTTGTTTCCGGATCTTCCTGCGCACGCTTCTTGCGCTGGCATGCAGCATTCTTAGCTCTAACAGAGCTTTTTTGTTTGTCAGAGCTCATATTGAGCACAGTACAGAAAAATGTATGCAATAATAGCTACAGTATATTATTTAAGGAAGCAATGAATATACATTCTGCATAGCAATATAGTCAAATTAGTAATATTTATATTGATAATTTTTATTATATACAATATATTTTTATTATAAATTATATCCTAAAAATATATAAAAAAAATATATTATATATATTCTTAACTTAAATAAATTATGTATATTATATATTACAATTTATTATGTGTATATATATATATATATATATATATATATATATATATATATAAATATATATATATGATTAGTATATATATATATATATTGTATAAACGAAATAAAAGTTAGGGCCCTTTCACATCATCGTTTTTTTCAAATCGCGGCAGATGCGGTGAAAAAAAACGCATCTGCCGCAATTGCCGCATAACCGCTGCGCTTGCGGCGCGGTTGCGGTAATCCCCATAGAAAGTATAGGGGGACTTGCGGCAGGTGCGGCAAGTGCGGTATTGCACTTGCGGCAGGTGCGGGCGCGAAAAAAAACCGCGGCTGACTGCTCAGGTAGCGCGAGCAATGGCCGCGAGGCCATTGCGAGTCGCTACCTGAGCCGCCGCACCTGCCGCAAGTCCCCCTATACTTTCTATGGGGATTACCGCAACCGCGCCGCAAGTGTAATGGTTATGCGGCAAACGCGGCAAATGCGGTTACACTTGCGGCGCGGTTGCGGTAATCCCCATAGAAAGTATAGGGGGACTTGCGGCAGGTGCGGCAAGTGCGGTGTTGCACTTGCGGCAAGTGCGGCCGCGAAAAAAAAACGCAGTCAGCCGCGGTTTTTGTCGCGGCCGCACCTGCTGCAAGTGCAAAACCCCATGTGCCGCACCTGCCGCAAGTCCCCCTATACTTTGTATGGGGGTTACCGCAACCGCGCCGCAAGTGCAGCCGGTATGCGGTAATCGCGGCAGATGCGGTTTGTTTCACTGCATCTGCCGCGATTTCAAATAAACGCTGATGTTACATATAGATCAATAATCTAATACCAATATATACAATATATTTTTATATATAAATAATATCATTAAAATATATCAAAAAAATATATTATATATATTATTACCTTAAATAAATTATGTATATTATATATTACAATTTATTATAATGTGTATCTATTATATAATTGCCGTAGCTGACTTCCGTCGGAGCGGCGCAACTTCCGGTGGCTTGGTTAGCGAGCTGTTTCTTCCTCCTGGACTCTGTCCGTGGCCGCGTAGCGGCCACGGCGACTCCCGAAGCAATGCCCGCAAAGCGGGCATTGCGAGTCGCTGCCACCCACCGCTAACCAAGCCACAGAAGCGCAGACGACTGTAGTGTACTCCGCTATACTATACTACAGTCCCATGCCCATACGCGCTGCCGCTTAAGGCCCGACACACGTATGCCCATGGGACTGTAGTATACCATCGCGCTGTACACTACAGCCCCCTGCCGCTATAAGCCACTACGCGCTGTACACTACACCCCCCGCACCCCTACACCCTAAGCCACGACCCGCCCCGCAGCCTCCTAAGCTCCCGCCGCCAAGCCACCACCCGCCGCACTTAAACCCCTACCCCCTAAGTCCGCCGCACCCCTACACCCTAAGCCCCGACCCGCCGCACCTATGCCCCTACCCCCTAAGCCCACCTATGCCCCTACCCCCTAAGCCCCGCAGCCTCCTAAGCTCCCGCCGCCAAGCCACCACCCGCCGCACCTAAACCCCTACCCCCTAAGTCCGCCGCACCCCTACACCCTAAGCCGCCCTAACCCCTAACCCACCGCACCCACTACACTCTGCCGCACCTAACCCCTAAGCCACTACCCCGCCGCCGAACAGCCCCTACCCCCTGCCGCCCTAACCCACTACCCCGCTGCACCCACTACACTCTGCCGCACCTAACCCCTAAGCCACTACCCCGCCGCCGAAGAGCCCCTACCCCCTGCCGCCCTAACCCACTACCCCGCCGCAGCCACTACCCTCTGCCGCAAGCCCCTACCCCCTGCCACCCTAATCCACTACCCTGCCGCAAGCCCCTACCCCCTGCCGCCCTAACCCCTAAACCACTACCCCGCCCCCGAAGCCCCTACCCCCTGCCGCCCTAATCCACTACCCCGCCGCAGCCACTACCCTCTGCCGCAAGACCCTACCCCCTAAGCCGCACCTAACCCCCTACCTCCGATTCCGCACCTAAACCCCTACCCCCCCTGCCACCTAAGCCCCGCCGCACCTAAGTCCCTATCCCCTAAGCCCCGCCGCCTCCTAAGCTCACACCGCTAACACCTAAAGCCCTACACCCCAAGCCCCCGCCGTCCCCTAACCTAACGCCCCGTCCCCGCCGCCTCCTAAGCTCACACCGCTAACACCTAAAGCCCTACACCCCAAGCCCCCGCCGTCCCCTAACCTAACGCCCCCGTCGATCACTTACATGCCTTCTTACTCATCTGATCGTCCGTCCGATCCACAATCCATTCGTCCGCCCAGCCGTCCTCTTCCTCCGGCCCGCCGCTCTTCTCTCTTCTTTCCGCCATCTCCGGCTCTTCGTCCGGCCCCCGGGCTCTTCTGTCTTCTTTCCGCCAACTTCCATCTCCGACGTCCTCTTCACTTCTCATTAAGATACAATGGACGCAAAATCCGCCATTGTATCTCAATGACATGTGAGCTGCTCTTCTGATTGGTCGCTCTCTAATGCCCTCAGCCAATCAGAAGAGCAGCTCAGATCCCATTGAAATACATTAGCGGTGGCTCGCCGATTTTATGGCCGCCCACCTGGTTTTATTTGTCGGCCTTAAAATCGCGGACACACCGCTAATGCATGTCTATGGCCAGTCCGCCCCATTTCGGATTGAACGCAGACCAATCAGAATTCGACCTCACTGCCCATGCACATGCATTAGCGGTGTCTCCGCGATTTTAGGGCCGACAAATAGAACCAGGTCGGCGGCCATAAAATCGCCGACACACCCCTTATGTATTTCAATGAGAACAAATTAAGTTTATAATAAAAAAAAAAATTAAAAAAAAAAAAAAAATAATAATAAACGCACCTGAAATAAAACTGTGTCTCAGCCTAAATAATAAATTAAATAATAAAAAAAATAATTAAAAAATAATTAAAAAATAATAAAATTTCCGCGGACCTGAATGAGAACTGTCTCTCAGCCTAAATAATAAATTAAATAATAAAAAAAATTATTAAAAAATAATTTAAAAATAATATAATTTCATCGGACCTGAATGAGAACTGTGTCTCAGACTAAATAATAAATTAAATAATAAAAAAAAATAATTAAAAAATAATTTTAAAATAATAAAATTTCAGCGGACCTCAATGAGAACTGTGTCTCAGCCTAAATAATAAATTAAATAATAAAAAAAATAATTAAAAAATAATTTAAAAATAATAAAATTTCAGCGGACCTCAATGAGAACTGTGTCTCAGCCTAAATAATAAATTAAATAATAAAAAAAATAATTAAAAAATAATTTTAAAATAATAAAATTTCAGCGGACCTCAATGAGAACTGTGTCTCAGCCTAAATAATAAATTAAATAATAAAAAAATAATTAAAAAATAATTTAAAAATAATAAAATTTCAGCGGACCTCAATGAGAACTGTGTCTCAGCCTAAATAATACATTAAATAATAAAAAAAATAATTAAAAAATAATTTAAAAATAATAAAATTTCAGCGGACCTCAATGAGAACTGTGTCTCAGCCTAAATAATAAATTAAATAATAAAAAAAATAATTAAAAAATAATTTAAAAATAATAAAATTTCAGCGGACCTCAATGAGAACTGTGTCTCAGCCTAAATAATAAATTAAATAATAAAAAAAATAATTAAAAAATAATTTTAAAATAATAAAATTTCAGTGGACCTCAATGAGAACTGTGTCTCAGCCTAAATAATAAATTAAATCATAAAAAAAATAATTAAAAAATAATTTAAAATAATAAAATTTCAGCGGACCTCAATGAGAACTGTGTCTCAGCCTAAATAATAAATTAAATAATAAAAAAAAATAATTAAAAAATAATTTTAAAAATAATAAAATTTCAGCGGACCTCAATGAGAACTGTGTCTCAGCCTAAATAATAAATTAAATAATAAAAAAAATAATTAAAAAATAATTTAAAAATAATAAAATTTCAGCGGACCTCAATGAGAACTGTGTCTCAGCCTAAATAATAAATTAAATAATAAAAAAAATAATTAAAAAATAATTTTAAAAATAATAAAATTTCAGCGGACCTCAATGAGAACTGTGTCTCAGCCTAAATAATAAATTAAATAATAAAAAAAATAATTAAAAAATAATTTAAAATAATAAAATTTCAAGAACTCAATGAAACTGTGTCTCAGCTAAATAATAAATAAATATAAAAAATAAAAAATAATTTAAAAATAATAAATTAGCGGACCTCAATGAGAACTGTGTCTCGCCTAATATAATAATAAAAAAATAATTAAAAAATAATTTAAAAATATAAATTTCAGCAACTAATAGAATTGTTCAGCAAAAAAAATTAAATAATAAAAAAATAATATTAAAAATAATTTAAAAATAATAAAATTCAGCGGACCTAAATAGAGAAACGTGATCATCATGCCTATAATAATAAATTAAAATAATAAAAAAAATAATTAAAAAATAATTTTAAATAATAAAATTTCAGCGAATCCTGAATGAGAACGTCTCTCAGCCTTCAATAATAAATTAAATAATAAAAACAAATTAAAAATAATTTAAAAATATAAAAAATAATTTTAAAATAATAAAATTTAAATAAAAAATATCCTATAAAAAATACATAGGCGGACCTGAACGACAACTCTTCTCTTCTGCCTCACTTAAAGAAACCAACAATAATTACTTTAATAATACACATAATAATTAAAAAATAGATTACACCATAATTACAATATAATAAAAAAACAAAAAAACAAATCAATAACAAATAATAATAAAAAAAAAACAAAAAAAAAAAAAACTCACACACGTCTCTTGTGTAATACGCTATTTATCGACGCGAATCGCTGAATTCCATTTCCGGCGCCCGTCGAATGAATGGCTCTGAGCGAGTCGTCAGGCCGGAAATAGAACCAGCGGCTCGCCCATAAATTCGCCTCCTTTCTTATCTATTCTATCTATCTTACTATACGAAGCGCTCCAATCACAATCGCCGCGCCTTTTTTGAAAATACATAGCGACCAATCACGTTCATGCGCGCCAGCTTTCTGAGTTGCCGCCTCAATCAGATCAAGCCCCTTATTCTATAGCGGGCAAATTTGATCCATACCCTTTGAATCCTCTTTGTGGGAGAACGAGAACCTACCACTGGACTATCTGTTCGATTATATTTCTGCCAAGAAATCCATCTTCGTCAGGGTCTTTCAAGGACAACGAGAAGCTACCGCTGGACCGTCTGTTCGACTACATTTGAGCCGAGATATCCATCCTTCGTGCGGGACGTCGGGAAGCAAGCGCCGGATCGGGATCTACCATTGATCAGCTAAGATATCCTTTGGAGAATCTACCTTTTCACATCAGAGCCTATAGTCCTGATGTGGAGTTTTATTTTCACCTCTTTTTTACTATCTTTATTTTTCACCACTTTTACTATTTTGCGCCATGCAGCGCCAATCGCCGCTGCATGGAGCGTCCGCCACAGTTCGGACACTTCGCCGCTGCAAGCGCCGACTTCTGCGCTACAAGCGCAAACTTCGGCGCTTCTAGCGGCCTCCGTAGTCTATGAGACCGCTGTGTCCGAACACGCATTCAGGCGCCGACCGTACAACTCGGCGCTCTAAGATGGCGGACGCGACATCTTCATTCATAAAATGCCGGTAGACTTCAGCCGCGGTGTGATTGGCCAGCGAAAACTTCATACACATGGCGCCGTCAATCCGGTTGGTCGGCGCTATTGTGTGAAGATGCCGCTGTCCTATCACAACTCAGCGGGGCGGAGCTATAGACTTCCACTCTCCCGAACGCCGTGTCCGAAAATCGCACCAGGCGCTCGGCAAGGAAAGTTCAGTGCATTTTCAAAATTGGCGCCGCGATTGTGATTGGATGTCGACTTCCCATAGACATCCATTGAGAACTGAGGCGCGATTATGATTGGTTGTTCTTTATGGCGCTTTGATTCCGATTGGTCAGCGCTCAGCGGGGACTTCCGAACTTTTCTTGCCGAGCGCCTGGTACGATTTTCGGATATGCCGTTCGCCCGCCTGGAAGTTTGTAGCTCCGCCCCGCTGAGTTGTGATTGGACAGCGGCATCTTCACACAATCGCCCCGACCAACCGGATTCACGGCGCCATGTGTATGAAGTTTTCGCTGCCCAATCACACCGCGGCTGGCGTCTGCCGCCTTTTTATGAATAAAGATGTCGCGTCCGCCATCTTATAGCGGGAAATTTGAATTTGTGAAAAATTTTAAAGTAACAAAGCTGTTTTCACAGTACAATCTCACAACTGAGTATATGTACCTAATGCCTATCCTTACATTAACCCTTTGTTTATACAAATTCAATATCTGCTACATTTCACCATAGTGCCCTCTTCTTTTCATACTTTATTAACCCTTTCTATTCTATTACTCCTACACTGCCTATTTCACTATCTGCTGTACAACGTCTTTTTTAATATTAACCCTTTCTATTCTATTAGTGCTACACTGCGTATCTCACTATCTGCTGTACTACGCCCTTTTTTCTATTAACCCTTTCTATTCTATTAGTGCTACACTGCCTATCTCACTATGTGCTGTACTACGGCCTTTTTTTATATTAACCCTTTCTATTCTATAACTGCCACACTGCCTATCTCACTATCTGCTGTACTACGGCCATTTTAATATTAACCCTTTAGATATCCTTTGGACAATCTACCTTTTCAAATCAGAGCCTATAGTCCTGATGTGGAGTTTTATTTTCACCTTTTTTACTATCTTTTTTTTTCACTACTTTTATTATTTTGCGCCATGCAGCGCCAATCGCCGCTGCATGGAGCATCCGCCACAGTTCGGACACTTCGCCGCTGCAAGCGCCGACTTCTGCGCTACAAGCGCAAACTTCGGCGCTTCTAGCGGCCTCCGTGGTCTATGAGACCGCTGTGTCCGAACACCATTCAGGCGCCGATCGTACAACTCGCCGCTCTAAGATGGCGGACGCGACATTTTCATTCATAAAATGCCGGTAGACTTCAGCCGCGGTGTGATTGGCCAGCGGAAACTTCATACACATGGCGCCGTCAATCCGGTTGGTCGGCGCTATTGTGTGAAGATGCCGCTGTCCTATCACAACGCAGCGGGGCGGAGCTATAGACTTCCACTCTCCCGAACGCCGTGTCCGAAAATCGCACCAGGCGCTCGGCACGAAAAGTTCAGTGCATTTTCAAAATTGGCGCCGCGATTGTGATTGGATGTCGACTTCCCATAGACATCCATTAAGAACTGAGGCGCGATTATGATTGGTTGTTCTTTATGGCGCTTTGATTCCGATTGGTCAGCGCTCAGCGGGGACTTCCGAACTTTTCTTGCCGAGCGCCTGGTACGATTTTCGGATATGCCGTTCGGCCGCCTGGAAGTTTGTAGCTCCGCCCCGCTGAGTTGTGATTGGACAGCGGCATCTTCACACAATAGCGCCGACCAACCGGATTCACGGCGCCATGTGTATGAAGTTTCGCTGCCCAATCACACCGCGGCTGGCGTCTGCCGGCTTTTTATGAATAAACTATTCGCGCCCGCCATCTTATAGCGGGAAATTTGAATTTGTGAAAAATTTAAAAGTTAAAATGCTGTTTTCACAGTACACTCTCACAACTGAGTATATGTACCTAATGCCTATCCTTACATTAACCCTTTGTTTATACAAATTCACTATCAGCTACATTTCACCATAGTGCCCTCTTCTTTTCATACTTTATTAACCCTTTCTATTCTATTACGCCTACACTGCCTATCTCAGTATCTGCTGTACTACGGCCATTTTAATATTAACCCTTTCTATTCTATTACTCCTACACTGCGTATCTCACTATCTGCTGTACTACGGCCTTTTTTATAATAACCCTTTCTATTCTATTAGTGCTACACTGAGTATCTCACTATGTGCTGTACTACGGCCTTTTTTATATTAACCCTTTCTATTCTATTAGTGCTACACTGAGTATCTCACTATCTGCTGTACTACGCCCTTTTTTATATTAACCCTTTCTACTCTATTACTGCTACACTGCCTATCTGACTATCTGCTGTACTACGCCCTTTTTTATATTAACCCTTTCTATTCTATTAGTGCTACACTACGTATCTCACTATCTGCTGTACTACGGCATTTTTTATATTAACCCTTTCTATTCTATTAGTGCTACACTGCGTATCTCACTATCTGCTGTACTACGCCCTTTTTTATATTAACCCTTTCTATTCTATTACTGCTACACTGCCTATCTCACTATCTGCTGTACTACGGCCAATGTTATATTAACCCTTTCTATTCTATTAGTGCTACACTGCCTATCTCACTATCTGCTGTACTACGCCCTTTTTTATATTAACCCTTTCTATTCTATTATTGCTACACTGCCTATCTCACTATGTCCTGTACTACGGCCTTTTTTATATTAACCCTTTCTA
This sequence comes from Allobates femoralis, assembly GCA_033576535.1. NCBI lineage: Eukaryota > Metazoa > Chordata > Amphibia > Anura > Aromobatidae > Allobates > Allobates femoralis. The sequence goes on from JARQOC010000002.1 coordinate 449,552,026, forward strand.
TTCTATTAGTGCCACACTTCCTATCTCACTATCTGCTGTACTACGCCCATTTTAATATTAACCCTTGATATTCTATTACTGCTACACTGCCTATCTCACTATGTGCTGTACTACGGCCTTTTTTATATTAACCCCTTCGATTCTATTTGTGCTACACTGCCTATCTCACTATGTGCTGTACTACGGCCTTTTTTATATTAACCCCTTCTATTCTATTAGTGCTCCGTTTGCTATCTCACTTTGAGCTGTACTAAGACCCTTTTAATATTAACCCTTTATATTCTATTTCTACTCCACTTGCTATCTCACTATCTGCTGTACTAAGGACATTTTTACATTAACCTCTTCTATGCCTTTTCTATTTTAGTTGCACCATGACTATTTTATAGGGTTTAAACTCATACATTAACCCCTTCTATTCTGTTTGCTATTCAATAACTCTGTCACTATGTGCTGGACATCTGTGATTTTACCACTTCACCACACATGGGCTGAAAAAAACCCATCTGCTGTGATTGCCGATTAAACCTTGCACTTGCCGCGCAGTTGCGGCAATACCCATAGAAACTATAGGAACACTTGCGGCAGGTGCGGCAAGTTCGTTTTTTTTTCTAGCAACACTTGACTCAACTGCTAAATCGCAGCGGCCGCAAGTCCCCTTATGGTTTCTATAGGGATTACCGCTACCGCCCTGCAAGTACGATGTTAATGTGGCTATCGCAGCAGATGCATTTTTTTCACTGCATCTACCGCAATTTTATAGAAAGAGCTCATGTGACAGGGCTCTAAGGCAATTTGTACATTAACCCGTTCTATTCTATTTCTGTCCCACTTGATATCTCACTATGTGGTCCACTAAGGCCATTTATACATTATCCTCTTCTATGCCATTTGCCATTTTGTTTTCCAACACTATGTTTTATAGGGTTTGAAATGCTACATTAAACCCCTACTTTCGCTTTGCTATTCATTAACTGTGTTACTACGTGCTGTACTCAGGACATTTGCAATTTAAAGTCTTCTATACTATTTCAAATTTATTTTATCATCCACACTGTTTTCTAGGATGTAAGTGGTACATTAACGTCTTCTATTGTTTTGCCTATTCACTGTCTATGTCACTATGTGGTCTACTACTGCCATTTCATTACTAAATACTTTAATACTATTTTTATTTTTATTAATCCTCCAGTATTTTTTATGCGTGCCAATGCTATATTCACTCTTTACAGGCTCTTTGATTTTTTTTTTCCAGTTAGGAGTCAGTCATCACACGGTTACGAGTACGTTAACCCATTATATGTCAATTTTTAATATTTTTCATAGTAATTACTCTGTAGCACTACTACCTGTCTTATATTTAACAATTTGGTGGTAATGCTACCTGCCCAGTTCACATCAGCGGTTTTTTGAAATCGCACCAGATGTCCTGACAGAATCGCATGAGCTCGCTTTGCTGCATTGCCACCGCATAACTGCTGCACTTGCGGTGTCGTTCCGCTAATCACCATAGTAAGTATAGGGGAACTTGCCACAGCTCCCGCCACCATATAAAGCGTGCTCACCCATCGTTTTTTTTCTATACAGCACCTGCTACAATTGCAAAACCCAAATTGCTGCACCTGCTGCAAATAAATAGATACTGACTTTTATGGCGATTATAATGACTATGGCGATTCACGTTACCGTCTGCAAGTCCTGCAGTTATGCTCTGGCTATGCGCCACATGCGGCAGATGCTGTTTTTTCCAACGGTGATGATGCTATTTGAAATTAACGCTCATGTCAAAGTCTCTGTCATCCCAGTAGGACATTCACTAGTTTTACATACCTAATATTTTACACTCTATTACTGACTGGGTCCCCTTTCACACGTCCATTGTATATGCACATTTACATACTTCCATAACATGCCCTAAGATTTAAATTTTAAACGCGACTTCTCCATACCTGTCAGCAGGGCTGCAGTTGCGTAACGTTACACTACATCACCGCATTTACGTTACTTTTTACATTGACCTGCCTCTTTCAATATCTCATACGCAAGTTGCCTTATTTCTTTTTTAACCCTGCTTTGTCACATTCTGCCATTTCATACTTCACGTTAAGGCCGCTGTTTCCCCTACTCCACCAACAAAAATAAAAACCACTACTTCTGCTATAATACCAAAACCTTCAGTTCTTGGTATAAATTAACCCTAACTCTGCCATTTTTCAACACCTTATCAAACAACAACCTTGCTGGTGGTTATGCAGAAATTGATGTCATCCTGCTTCTATTAACGCTTTTATTACAATGTTGAAAATTTGCTTTGATACCGTGTATCGGAAAGGGCCCTTACATCCATTTGTTTTGCCTTCACGGCAGTTTTTAAGGAATTTTAACATACTCATTGCCATTCAATACTCCATACAGTAAACATCATTGCATCTTTGTTTGTTACTTTAAAGAAGTCTATCATTTCATTATAACAGGTTTTTGGAATACACACTGTAGTTTTATTGTTTTTGCCTTTTTACACAGTTATTATTAATTGTTTCCTTAACTAACACACTCTAGCTCTTTTTCGATTTCAAACACTGCTTATTCTTACTAAGATGAGCTCTCCAACACAAAATATCGTTCTTGCCAAGGAGGCTGCATCTACACCTAAGAAGAAGCGTGCAGACGAGACTTTGGAAGAGAGACGTCTTCGGTTAGATCGTGATAAGGCTGCTAAAGCTAAACGCATTGCAGAGGAGAGTTTGGAAGAGAAACGTGTTCGGTTAGATCTGCGTAAGGCTGCTAAGACGAAACGTACTGCAAAGGAGACTTCAGAAGAGAGGCGTCTTCGCTTAGATAGTGATAAGGCTGCTAAGGTGAAACGCACTGTTGAGGAGACCTCGGAACAGAGACGTATTCGTTTACATCGTGTTAAGGCTGCTTCCGCCAAACGTATTGCAAATGAGACTTCTGCCGAGAGACGTATTCGCTTAGATCGTGTTAAGGCTGCTTACGCCAAACGTATTGCAAATGAGACTTCTGCCGAGAGACGTATTCGGTTAGATAGGGCTAAGGCTGCTAAAATCAAACGGTTTGGTAAACTCTCTTCTCCACTGAGACGTTTTCGGTTGGATGCTGCGAAGACTGCTTTACATACACGTATTTCACAAGTGTCTTTTGAAAAAACAAGCCAACAAATGCAAACAAGAGCCATGACTGCACGTTCCACATGCAAACAAACAAACATTCCAGTCACTGAAGAACCGTCTGACACAGATGCTACTCCAGCCTCTTCGTGTACTGACATTCTACCAAGTGAACTGCCTTTAACACCTCCCATTACCTCTTTGGAAATCAAAAAAGGAAAGGTTCGCAAGGTGTCTGTGCGTATGCGCAAGACGGGTGTGGAGGAGAGTTCTGAAGAAAGACAACTTCCCTTGGACAAGGAAAAGGCTGCTTTGAAAACACCGGTTTCAATAAAGTCTTTAGAAGGAAGGAAAGAACGATTAGGCAAAAAATCAATGCCTCTGCCTCAACGACGCAAACAGAAAAAGTTAATGCCTGTAGGAGATCCGTCTGATCCTCAGACTGCTGCCACCTCTTCGTCTGATCCTCAGACTGCTTCCACCTCTTCGTCTGATCCTCAGACTGCTGCCACCTCTTCATCTGATGCTCTGACTGCTGCCACCTCTTTGTCTGATGCTCTGACTGCTGCCACCTCTTTGTCTGATGCTCAGACTGCTGCCACCTCTTTGTCTGATGCTCAGACTGCTGCCACCTCTTTGTCTGATGCTCAGACTGCTGCCACCTCTTCTTCTACTATCTTGACTACAACTGAACAGCCTTTACTGCATCGCAAGGCCACATCAAAACGAAAACACTGTGCTGAGGAGACGCCATACAGCAAACAGTGTAAAATTTTGAGGCTTAAAAGGAAAAGACAGATGCGTCAAGATACAGAATCTCCTACATCTAGACAAGTCCACTTGGCCCATTTGGCTACATTACGTCGTGAAGAACGCCAAACTTCTTCTTCCACTTCTATATTGCAACAGGCAGAACGGAATATATATTCCACTTCTTCATTTATTGAATGTTTGGAATCTACATCCCTTCCACGTCTCATTTATGTAGGATTACATAATAAACTTCTACGTTTATTCTATTCACCTCTCCTACATCAAAGGGGATTTATTGATCAGGATCATGTTATTGTAGAACATTTCTGTGGTTTCATGAATGTAATATGTGAACATTGTGAGGCTCGACATTTTACTGCTGAACGACCATCAGATCAACAGTTTACTCTTTGTTGCCACAAGGGAAAAGTAAAGGTACCATTACCTCAATACCCGCACGTGTTCCAACGCCTGCTGAAAGGAGAGAGTGAGTACAGTCAAAATTTGATGGAGAATATAAGGAGCATTAATAGTTCTTTTGCTTTTGCCTCCATGGGTGCCCATGTTTCTCTACCTCCTGGACATGGACCATACTGCTTTCGTATTCATGGGCAAATTTATCATCGCACTGGAACACTCCATCCTGCTCAAGATCAAACTCCAGCATATGCACAACTGTATATTTTAGATACTCTAAGCGCTACAGACCAACGGCTACAGTCTCCAGAAAATGTTAAATGTAATCCTACTTTAATGAGTATCATTGCTCTTCAATTGGATAATATTAATCCCTTTGTTTCGGCCTACAAAATGCTACGTCAAGTTGAATTAGAAGAAGAACAGAAGGCAGTAGAACATGGCACAAAAATGCCAAATATTATCATGGCCATTAAACAAGACAGAGGCCAAGACCCGAGACGCTATAACAATCCTACTGCCAATGAAGTTGCTGTGGTCTTTGAAAATGCTGATGGAGAGCCACCATTCAATAGAGACATTTTAATTCATTTGAAACCTGATCCAAATAACCCCTTGGCCCCAAAAACACAGCAAGTCAGTATTCTACACAGCAATTTAGATGCATTACTCTATCCTTTATTTTTTCCTCATGGAGAACAAGGCATGAGGGACTCAAGCATCAAGGCAAAAGTCAACGCCGGGTTATACAGCTCCAGTATTACTGCTATTTGCTGTCTGTACGGAATCAGTTCAATCCTGTCCTGAATGGTGGCAAACTAACACAGCAGTACTTAGTGGATGCGTATGTGAAAATCGAGGCTAATCGCTTAAATTTTATCCGTCATCATCAAAAGGATTTAAAAGTGGAGGATTATTGCGTACTCCAGGAACATCTTCTGAAACAATCTGTTGAGAAAGGTATTCCCATTGGCAAGACGGTCATTTTACCATCTTCTTTTGAAGGCAGTCCCAGAAACATGCAGCAACGCTATCAGGATGCCATGGCTATTGTGACTAAATTTGGACGACCAGATCTTTTTGTAACCATGACCTGTAATCCTAAATGGAGGGAGATTACAAACAATTTAGAGCCATGGCAGCGTGTGGAACATAGACCTGATTTAGTGGCCCGTGTCTTCAGAATTAAACTGGAAGCCCTATTAAAAGAAATTAACACTGGATTATTTGGCAAAGTTTGTGCAATGGTTCATGTAATTGAATTCCAAAAGCGTGGCCTACCACACGCTCATATTTTGATCATTCTGGATAGCAAATCCAAACTAAGAACTGAGGTTGAAGTGGATAATATAGTTTGGGCTGAAATCCCTGATCCAGAAGAATACCCTCTGCTCCATGACATTGTGATGCAACACATGATTCATGGACCCTGTGGTCAACACAACCCCAATTCTCCATGTATGGATCTTGGCAAGTGTAAGAAAGGTTTTCCTAAAGATTTCCAACCAAGAACACTCATAGCTAAGGATGCATACCCTACTTATCAAAGAAAGGAAGGATCATCCTTTCAAATCCGTTCAAAGATGATTGATAATTCTTGGGTTGTTCCTTATAACCCTTACCTACTATTAACATACAAGTGTCATATTAATGTTGAGGTATGTGCTTCCATTCAAAGTGTAAAATACCTATTCAAATATGTCTACAAAGGACATGATAAAGCCAATCTTGAAATTTGCCAAACCAATATCCACCATGATGAAACACATCATTTCATGGATTCAAGATACGTGAGTGCACCGGAGGCAGCTTGGCGAATCTTTGCTTACCCGATGCATAGACAATCGCACTCCATTATTCGCCTGGCCGTACATCTCCCACATTCTCAACCACTTTATTTTCATGAGGATGACTCTGTTGATGACATCAGTTACACAATGCACAGAAAATCTACTCTTATGGGCTACTTTGAGCTGAATGAGAGTGACCCACATGCTCATGATTACTTCTACCGCCAAATTCCAGAGCACTATGTTTGGAAAGAAGGTGCATGGGAAATTAGAAAGCGAGGAGGTTCTTCAGTGATTGGAAGAATGTATACTGTCAGTATGAAAGATCAAGAACGGTACTATTTAAGGTTGTTGTTACTGCATGTCAAAGGAGCAACAAGTTTTGACAACATTAAGACTGTTAATGAAGTGACATACTCAACTTTCAAAGAGGCAGCATTAGCTCTTGGATTGCTCTTCGATGACACTGTTTGGAGAAATACTTTATTGGATGCCTGTGTTCTCAACATGCCTGCACAGCTTCGTGATATGTTCGCATATATATGTATTTTTGGTCCTCCAGCTCATCCATTGGAGTTGTGGAAAGAATTTAAACAAGACTTTATTCAAGACTACTGCCATGCATATCACTCCAACACTGAGGAGTGTGAGAATTGTGAAGGATATGCTATGACTGATGTCCAAACTATTCTAAAATTTCATGGCAAAACTTTTACTGATTTTAATCTACCACGACCAAAAAGAAAGCCATACATCGCTCCACTATACAACAAGGATGATGAGTTAAGAAGAGCTCAGCAAATGAAAGCTACTTTAAATGACCAACAACTTTTGGCCTATGATGCAATCAATCAAGCTTTACACGATAGAAGTGGACAACCTAAGTGCTTTTTCATTGACGGTCCAGGTGGCAGTGGCAAAACATATCTGTATGATTTATTAATTCATGAACTAAGAGGAGAAGGCGAAATTGTCTCACCTGCAGCCAGTACAGGGATTGCAGCTAACTTACTGCAAGGAGGAAGAACCATCCATTCGCTTTACGGAATACCAATTCCAATCAATGAAACTTCCGTTTCAAGGATTAAAAATGATACAGATGCTGCACAACATTTGAAAAGTACCAAACTTTTCATTATTGACGAGTCCACTCTGTTATCTAAATATGCATTGCATGTGATAGATCAACTTTTACGGGATGTCATGACAACAGATATCTCCAAGAAAAATACAACACCTTTTGGAGGAAAAGTCATTGTTCTGGGAGGAGACTTTCGACAGTGTCTGCCTATCATCCCACATGGTACAAGAACTGACATTATAGAGAGTTGTATTAAATACTCACGACCATGGCAGCTTTTCAATCAATTGCCACTCTTCAACAATATGCGCTCCATTGATCCTGAATATAGCCGTTGGTTACTTCAACTGGGAAATGGTGAATTGTCCAATGATTTCAACCTTGGAGATGATACCATTGAAATCCCACAAGACATGATCTGCACTGGCTCAATTATACTTGCTATATTTGGTGAAAACATTGTCATTGATGTGGATAACAATGGAAGCATTCAGATTGCTGCATCACATGCCATTCTTTGCCCTAAAAATGACCATGTGGATATGGTGAACTCTAAGGTCATGGATTGCATTGCTGGTGAATACACTGAATACATTAGTGATGATTCCATTGATCCTGATGAGACTGAAGATCCAGATCAATATCCAGTGGAATTTTTAAATTCACTCACACCAACGGGAATGCCTTCTCATCGCCTCAAATTAAAAATCGGTACCATTGTCATGCTTTTGCGCAACTTTAACAGCAGAAAAGGTCTTTGCAATGGGACTCGCTTGATTGTCATCGCTTTGTTTGACAATCTGATTCAAGCAAAAGTCATTACTGGCTCTGCAGAAGGAAATGTGGTGTTTATTCCAAGGATTGATTTATCTCCATCAGAGACTGGCTTACCTTTCAAGTTAAGACGTCGACAATTTCCCTTGAAGCCTGCTTTTGCTATGACCATCAACAAATCCCAAGGCCAAACACTGGAGAAAGTAGGGATTTTTTTGCCAGAACCTGTTTTTGGACATGGACAGTTATATGTGGCTTTTTCACGAGTGAAAAGACAATGTAATGTTAAGGTGAAAGTGCTGGATACACCCATTCAAGGAAAGTTGGTACCTAATTCTGAAAAAGTCTTTACTAAAAATATTGTCTATAAGAATATTTTATCTTAAATTCTTTAGATATATATTACTTACATACGATCGATATAACAATGAAAGCATTCACATTGCTGCATCACATGACAATCTTTGTCCTAAAAATGTCCATGTGGAAATGGTGAACTCTCAGGTTATGGATTGCATTGCTGGTGAATACACTGAGTACATTAGTGATGATTCCATTCAGACTGAAGATTCAGACCAATATCCAGTGGAATTTTTAAATTCACTCACACCAATGGGAATGCCTTATCATCGCCTCAAATTACACATTGGTACCATTGTCATGCTTTTGCACACCTTTAACAGCATAAAAGGTCTTTGCAATGGGAATCGCTTCATTGTCATCACTTTGTTTGACAATCTCATTCAAGCAAAAGTCATTACTGGGTCTGCAGAAGGAAATGTGGTGTTTATTCCAAAGATTTATTTATCTCCATCAGACACTGCCTTACCTTTCAAGTTAAGACGTCAACAATTTCCCGTGAAGTCTACTTTTGCCATGAACATCAACAAATCCCAAGGCCTTACACTGAAGAAAGTAGGGATTTTTTTGTCACAAACAGTTTGTGGACATGGACAGTTATATGTGGATTTTTCACGAGTGAAAACACGATGCAATGAAAGTGTTGGATACACCCATTCAAGTCAAATTGCTGCCCAGTAGTGAAATACTCTTTACTACAAATATTCTCTCTAATAATATTTTATTTTAAATTCTTTAGATACATATTAGATTTAAATACATACTTACTTTCTAATTAAATACAAATATTACAATAAATTAGTTTAGTCATAGATGTATAGCAATAGAAAAAAAAAATTAAAAAAAATAAAAAATATTATTTGTTATACAAAAAGATATTAAAATTAGTTATTATATATACAATAGTTATTTAAGAAATATAGTCATTAGTGTTCATTTTCAATTACAATATAGTATAGAGAAATATTTTAGTTTAAATTCTTTATATGCATATTACATTTAGATACATAATTATTTTCTAATTAAACAAAAATATTACCATAAAATAGTTTAGCCATAGATGTATAGTACTAAAAAAAAAAAAAATTACTTTACCCATAGCTGTATAGGAATTGACCAAAAAAATTATAAAAAAATAGTTTAAAAATAGATGTATAGCAATAGAAATAATCCAACATACCAAACAAATTACTTTAGTTTTAGATAAAGACATTATAATTAGTTATTAGATATTAAATACGTCTTTAAGAAATATAGTCCTTAGTTTCGCTTTTCACTGAAAATATAGTGTATAAAAATATTTTACTTTCAATTATTTACATACATATTCTATTTAGATACATACTTTCTAATTAAATACAAATATTACAATAATTTAATTTAGCTATAGATGTAGAAGAATAGAAATAGACAAAAATACCAAAAATATTACTTTTGTTATAAAGATATTATAAATAGGTTTTAGATATAAAATAGTTATTTAAAATATATTGTACTTACTTTTTTAGCTTTTAAACTTTCTTTTTAAATTTCATTGTATATGTATATAAACACAAATTTTGTAGTAGATTGTAGATGTGTATCATCTAAATGCTTGCATTTAGTGATAAGAACCTGAAGCTCCAGCAGTATAGCTGCTGCGAGATTTCATTTTCTTTTTACACAGGGTGAGGTTTTTGTGAACAGCTAAGGCTGCCTTCAGATTTGCAGATGCATCTGCAGCGTTTTGAAAATGCATCTGCATGCAGACGGTAGACCCTATCTTTATAATGGGACGCACGGTGTCTGCAGATGCTTGCAGGCAGCCGTGCACACACATTTACTCCTATATGTGATCTGTGCGCAGGCGGATGCCTGCATACAAATCACACACTCCCACCCTCACCAGGGATGCAACATGTCGTGTCCCTGGTGCGGAGGAGAGTCTGTGATCTGTACCCAAGCATCTGCCTGCGCAGAGATCACATATAGGAGTGAATGGTTGTGCTCGGCTGTCTGGAAGCATCTGCAGACACTGTGCGTCCCATTATAAAGATAGGGTTTACTGTCTGCATGCAGATGCATCTGCAAAATGGTGCAGATGCATCTGCAAGTCTGAAGGCAGCATTAGAGATGGGTGGGACAGCTGTTCACACACATCTCTATCTTGAAGTGTGTTCTGTACATATAAATACATACATACATATAGGTACATATTTAGACACATAGGGAAAGAATATACATTTTCATTTTAAATCTGACTTATTCTGCTATTTGTGGAATTTATAGTGTGAACACATCAATTTTGACACTTGCTGTCTAATGGTGACCTACAGCACTCTTACTGTAAGTTGCATGAAATGTTAATGGAATTTGTGCTTTACTTGCAGTAGTTGCGGCACATGTGCTTTCAACAGTTTCAACTGCCAAAATCACAGTTAGCTCTGATTTTTAGTGGTTGCATTTAGTCAACCTGTTAAAGCTGTGCTTGCCGTATTTACTGCAAGCTAATTGCAAGTTCCATATACATTACATGTTACTTGCTGAAAGTGAGCTGTAGGTAGGTCCTTTGGTACGAAGTGCAGAAATTGTATTTGGTTATTCTACACCTTCTGCAAATAGCCAAAAAATATCTGCTTTAAAAGGAGTCTAACTATTAATTATATATTAGGGGTAGAGTAGAGTAGGTCCCACCAGTTGTAAGGCTACCTTCCCGTGGTTGGTGGGGAAACATGTACTGGCTCAATCATAGATTATTAATATTCATATATAAATTGAATATACATAATCTGTACAAAACATCAGTGCCAGTATCTGTACGAAAAGCCTTGCCTTAGAATCATGACATGTACTACACTGACATGTACCATACAAACATTGGTAGTTGATAGATACATATCATGTGTTATGTGCATTATTGTCAAATTTGAATGAATAATGTATATATGCATGCTACACTCCCGATTCTTTACAATTGGGCCGCCATCTATCATGGAATAATTGGATTATTAGTTAAAAATCTAATTTAATAAACTAGACACCAGTTCTAGAATCCCGATGCAATCGCATCGGGCTCACAGCTAGTATATATATATATATATATATATATATATTATATATAATTAGAGATATATATATAAATAGATTAATATACAATATATATATATATATATACTAATCATATACATATCTATAATATGACATCTATATATATATATATATATATTAATCTATATCTATATATCTATATATCTATATCTATATCTCTATATATAGAATTATGAATATATCAATAAATAATCGATTATATTGGCCCAAAAAGATATCTGATATTGTAGGCACTTGCGGCACGGTTGCGGTAATCCCCATAGAAATGACTACGGTTTTTTTCGCGACCCCACTTGCCGCAAGTGCAAAACCGCACTTGCCGCACCTGCCGCAAGTCCCCCTATACTTACTATGGCAATTACCGCAACCGCGCCGCAAGTGCGGCAGATGCGGTTTTTTCACCGCATCTGCCGCGACCGCGGGTAAGCCCGAGCTTGACTCGGGGTTACCGCTTCTGGCAGTGAATGTTAACCCCGAGTCAGGCTCGGGAATACCGCTGGGAAGGTTAAATAAATTATGTATATTATATATTACAATTTATTATAATGTGTATATATATATATATATAGATTAATATACAATATATATATATATATATATACTAATCATATACAATATATATAATATGACACCTATATATATATATATATATTAATCTATATCTATATATCTATATATCTCTATCTATATATCTATATATATATATATCTATATATATCTCTATATATATATATATATATATAATTATGAATATATCAATATAATACTAATATTAATAATCGATTAATAATAATAATTAATATTAACACTAATAATAATATTAATAATTAATAATAATAATAAATAATCGATTATATTGGCCCAAAAAGATATCTTAGCTGATATTGTAGGGATGAGGTTCCAGCACTGGTTTTCTGACGTCCGTCCCACAGGATCACCAAGGCAGGAATGATTTGTGAGGAAAAGTAAAAGTAAACACTATAAAATGGCGGATTAAACATATTATTAATCACTAAAATGGCGGCGGGGGAGTATAGTGATTGGTAGGCAAAAAGGGTCGCCACCCAGCAACAGCGCAGTCAGCCGCGGGTTTTTTTCGCGAGCAAACCTGCCGCAAGTGCAAAACCGCACTTGCCGCACCTGCCGCAAGTCCCCCTATACTTCTATGGGGATTACTTCAATCGCGCCACAAGTGTAACGGTAATGCGGCAAACGCGGCAGATGCGGTTTTTTGCGGACTGAGTATTGTGATGGCGGACATATGGGGTGCGGACATATAGGGGATGTGTGGTGACAGCGGGGGGAGTGGGGTGTGTGGACATCGGGGAGTGTGGTTACAGGAGAGGCTCCGGAGCAGTGTGTCAGCATGTGCTGACAGCAGCGGCTCCGGAGCGGGATCGGAGCGGGGGTGTGCGGACATATGGGGGGGGGTGAGGACATATGGGGGTGGGTGAGGACATATGGGGGGTGTGTGGTGACAGGGGTTGGGGGTGTGTACTGACAGCGGCGAGGGGTCGCAATTCAAATGCATCGGGTGTATAAAATATTTTTCATTTTTTTTTAAGATTGTCAAAAGTGCAAAACCGCACTTGCCGCACCTGCCGCAAGTCCCCCTATACTTTCTATGGAAATTACCGCAACCACGCCGCAAGTGGAACTGTTATGCGACAATTGCGGCACTTGCGGCGCGGTTGCGGTAATTTCCATAGAAAGTATAGGGGGACTTGCGGCAGGTGCGGCAAGTGATCGCGGCTCAGGCAGAGACTCGCAATGGCCTCGCGGCCATTGCTCGCGTTACATGAGCGATAAATCGCTAACTTTGTAGCCGAACCTCTGGTTCGATTTTCGGCCAGTGACTCGCAATGGCCGCTTCGCGGCCATTGCTCGCACTCAGCCAGCGAGTCGCAATGGCCTCGCGGCCATTGCGACGGCTCGCAATGCCAGCTACGCGGGCAATGCTTCGCTCGTGGTGACATCACAGAGTGACAAAGCCACGGTCTTTTCGGGGTCCGACACGGAAATGCCTACGGCAATTATAGAGTAGATATATATATATATACTGTATATATATGTATACATATATTTCACCTACTGTCCCGATATTATTAATAATAAAAATGGTGCACCTTTTGGCATCGTATCATTTCAGGACACTCATTATTTGGCTCCACCTTTAGGGGTTAAGGATACATGGAGAGGGGTGGTTAAGTGTGACCTTTTTTTGCACAGCATATTATATATTATGTGTATATGCTTGGTAATTACTAATTTTACTTTGTAGATCGCTGAAAACTTGCATTTGGTTTATTGTCTATTCAGCTTACCATTTTGTATGCAGGCGCCTACGTCAGCAAGCCGAATTTGCATATACTAAAGGACCGCGCTATTCATTATTTGTCCAGGTACCACGCATGTGCATTGTGCAAGTGGGAGATTGACAGAGTGCTCTGAAGGTACCATCACACGCCGCAATATCGCCTGTGGGCATGTGGGCGTACATGTTCAGCGCGCCGAGGACATAGGAGTGCCACAGTGTTTTACACTGCGCCCCATACACGCTCATTGGACAACGCAACAGCGTTACCATTGGTCAGCCTGCTCTGGAAGGCTTGCTAATACATGACGCCATTGTCTATCGGAGTTTGTACCAAATACACACTTGTGTCGTCAATGGTGGCTCCTGCAACACACTTTCGAGGCGCCAAAGCGTCACACAGGAGCAGTCTTGTGCAGTACAGTGGATTACACTAAAGAATGGCTAGGTGTGCGTCTGTAGGTGGTGGCGGTGGCTTTTTTTTGACAGGTCCTGTTTTGCAGCTAAAAACACAGCGGAACAGAAGAAAAATAACGCACAGTCTGAATGTAGCTTTATTGTTACTATTTGCTAATCGCATGAATAGTACGGTATTCAGGTTACACATTACATTGCAAGTATTTGTGTTCTCGCTATATTCAGATGTCCCGCCCATCAGTTTTGGCCCTGATTTGCAGCTACTAAACATTTTGGGCTTCTTAACCAATCACAGTAATGCCACAGCCATCTTGGTTGTGGCATTACTGTGATTGGCTGGCCACGCAGCGTCATAAGGTCTATATAAGCCCTGCTGCCGCCATGTTATGCACATTGCATGCAGAACCAGCATTTTAGAAGCATAGGAAGAGAGCAAGCAGCGTGTAGGGAGAGTGTTTAGGTATCTTTATAACACAAAAGCCCTACCTGCAGTGTATACTAGGTCAATGTAGTGTAGGGAGGGAGAGTTTTTCGAGCAGGGAGAGAGTTTAAAGGAGTCATTGACTACCTTCACAATACCAGAATATCATAGCTCTTTTCAGATCTGAAACTCCTGAACAAAGTCACAGTAAAGGGAAGGAGAGATTGTTGATTAGGGAAGGAGAGATGAAACCTTTCTTCCAGTGTCCGTATTACAACAGCTCTTGTCAGAGAGAGCTCTTTGTTCCAGCAGACAGAGTAGTAACATTTCGTGCTGCTTCTTGTTTAAAAGTAGTGGTACTTTTTCCCCCGCTTTTTTGAGGTCACAGATTGGCTCGTGCTGCCCACATTATCCACATTAATATGGCACTGGTCCTTTTTCACTGCTGTTGTTGGGTTCATAAGTTGTCTTGTGCCATCCACATCATCCACATTAATATGGTGCTAGTGTGCTTGCCAAATTTAAGGCAGAACTAGCATTTTGTGCTGCATGGTACAAAGTACACACTGGTCCTTTTTCCTCACTGTTTTTGGGGTCACATTTGGTTTGGCTTGTGACGTCCACATCAGCCACATTAATATGGTGCTAGTGTGCTTGCCAAATCAAAAGCAGTACTAGCATTTTATGTTGCCTGGTACAAAGTACGCACTGGTCCTCTTTCCTTGCTGTGATTGGCTTGTGCTGTTCACATGAGCCAAAGTGATATGTTGCTAGTGCGCTAACCAAATCCTAAGCAGTACTAGCATTTTGTGCTGCCTGGTACAAAGTATGCACTGGTCCTTTTTCCACAATATTTTAGGGTCACAACATGGCTTGTGCCATCCACATCAGCCACATTAATACAGTGCTAGTGCGCTTGCCAAATCCAAAGCAGTACTACAAGCATATTGTGCTGCCTGGTAAAAAGTATGTTCTGGTCCTTTTCCCACAATATTTTTGGGTTCACAGTTTGGCTTGTGCCATCCCCATTAACCACATTAATACGGAGCTAGTGCATTTGCCAAATCCAAAGCGGTATTAGCATTTTTTGCTACCTGGTACTAAATACACAGTGGTCCTTTTCACCCAATATTTTTGGGGTCACAGCTTGGCTTGTGCCGTCTACGTCAGCTACATAAATACGGTACTAGTGCATTTGCCGAATCCAAAGCACTGCTAGCATTTTGTGCTGCCTGGTACAAAGTATGGACTGGTCCTTTTTCCAAATATATTTGGGGTCACAGCTTGGCTTGTGCTGTCCACATCAGCCACATTAATGCGATGCAAGTGTGCTTGGACAATGCAAAGCAGTACTAACATTTTGTGCTGCCTGGAACAAAGTACACAATGGTAATTTTTCCCCAAAATTTTTGGGGTCACAGCTTGGTTTGTGCCATCCATATCACCCACAGTAATATGTTGCTAGTGAACTTACCAAATCCTAAGCAGTACTAGCATATTGTGCTGCCTAGTAAAAAGTATGTACTGTTCTTTTTTCCACAATATTTTTGGGGTCACAGCATAGCTTGTGCCGTCCACATCAGCCACATTAATACAGTGCTAGTGGACTTGCCATATCCAAAGCAGTACTACAAGCATATAGTGCTGCCTGTTACAAATTACGCAATGGTCCTTTTTCCACTATATTTTTGGGGTCACAGCTTGGCTTGTGAGCATCCACATCAGCCACATTAATACGGTACTAGTGTGATTGCCAACTCCAAAGCAGTAGTAGCATTTTGTGCTGCCTGGTACAAAGTATGCACTGGTCCTTTTTCCCCACTGTTTTTGGGGTCACAGCTTGGCTTGTGCTGTCTACATCAGGCACATAAATATGGTACCAGTGCGCTTGCCAAATCCAAAGCAGTACAAGCATTTCATGTTGTCTGGTACAAAGGACACACTGGTCCTTTTTCCACAATATTTTTGGGTCACAGCTTGGCTTGTGTCGCCCACTTCAGCCACATTAATACGGCACTAGTGCACTTGCCAAATCCAAAGCAGTACTATAAGCATTTTGTTCTGCCTGGTACAAAGTACTCACTGAGAAAAGAAAGGGGGGGGGACAAGAGGCGCAATAGTGCCCTTATCACTAGACACTAAACAAAGCAGGTGAGAAAAGGTTCACTCACCTAGTCCAGTTGTGCCACCCACAACTGGTTAAAAGGCCTGATATGATAAGTGCCCTGATGGCTGCTGCTGGACTTCCACCGGTCTCCACTCGGGTAGACGAACTTGAAGTTTTGGGAAAGGAAGGTGTGTCACAGTCCGCGCTGCCAAGAAATCCGCTCGTAAATAACGCTAGTAGTCGGTATCCAGATTGATCCTTTTTATTCATCCAACGCGTTTCAACGCCCTCCTGGCGTCTTCCTCAGGGAACCCTGAGGAAGACGCCAGGAGGGCGTTGAAACGCGTTGGATGAATAAAAAGGATCAATCTGGATACCGACTACTAGCGTTATTTACGAGCGGATTTCTTGGCAGCGCGGACTGTGACACACCTTCCTTTCCCAAAACTCAAAGTACTCACTGGTCCTTCTTCCATGATATTTTTGGGGTCACAACTTGGCTTGTGCCATCCACATCAGCCACATTAATACGGTGCTAGTGCCCTTGCCAAATCCAAAGCAGTATTAGCATTTGTTGCTACCTGCTACTAAATACACACTAGTCATTTTCACCCAATATTTTTGCGTTCACAGCTTGGCTTGTGGCGTCCACATCAGCCACATAAATACGGTACTAGTGCGCTTGCCAAATCCAAAGCAGTACTAGCATTTTGTGCTGCCTGGTACACAGTATGCACTGGTCCTTTATTTCAAACATATTTGGGGTCACAACTTAGCTTGTGCTGTCCACATCAGCCACATTAATACAATGCTATTGCGCTTGGACAATGTAAAGCAGTACTAGCATTTTGTGCTGCCTGGTACAAATTACGCACTGGTCCTTTTTCACCCTCTGCTTTTGAGGTTACAGTTAGCCTGGCTTGTCTTGCCAAAAGCTCACCAATAAATACAGTCCTATAGTGCTTGTAAAATACTAAGGAGTACTCAAACCATTCAATGGTGCCTGCCAGAAAGCACACAATATTATTTCTTCCACTTTCATTTTTGGGTCACATTTTGCTTGGCCTGTGCTAAGAAGTCCAAAATATTAATAGAGTCTCAGTGAGCTATTGAAATCCTGTCCTGTAGTAACTAACAATAGTGTAGGGACAGTTTTTTTGAGCAGGGACAGAGAAAACAGAATAGCATTCCAGTACCTGCATATTGGAACTTTTTTTAGAGATACATTTTCAGCACACATTGTGTACTATATAATACAGCAGTTTCATTAGCTGATGGCCTTTAAAAAGCATTGGTCCTTGTGCCCCTGTCATTTTGGGGTCACATGTTGTTTGCCACCAGACGAATATTTGATAAACATCCACTGTCCAATGCCAAAAGTTTGTTGTGTATGTGCAACTCCAGGTTGTGTGCAGGAGGCATCATCCTGGACAATATATTGGGAAGGAGGTAGCACAGGGGAAGTGCTTGTGGTTTGGCACTCATAGGCTAGGGTCACACATAGCAGTTCGTTTTTGGAAGTGTTTTCCATGCCAAATCCGTTTTTCTTATGCTGCATTCTGTGTTCCTGTGTCCCTGGACGTTTTTTGGACTCAGTAATTTTTTCATAAAAACGCATATGCGTTAATGCATGGTACCTATATGTACCTATAACGCATGCGTTTCCCATAGGGCTCCATGTTAAAAAAATGCATGCGTTTTAAACTGCACCCAAAAGCATTTCTACTAACGTTTTTTGGGTTAAAATAGGCTCCTAGCAACGTTTTTGGGTGCAGTAAAAAACTGATAGGGTGTTTATTACATATAATCCATATTTGCATCAGTTTTTGGAGTTAGAAAAAAAAATGCAAAAACTGATGCCAAAAACGGACCAATGGCTTATGTGTGGCCCTAGCCATACACAGCTTTGTTTTATAGGCATTTCAATCACCTAGTGGGGTGCTGCATATGTCTGCAGTATTTTGAGAATGTTAAGAGAGGCATTATGTTGAATTTCACTTTTTATTCTGGGTCAGTTGATGCCACTTTGGTGGTATCTGAGCATAATTTTTTGAAATGGGGAGACTGTTGTTGTGGTGTATTTGTTGTGTGTTTTGTGTATTTAGGGCTCTCTGAGCACCCTGCCTACACCTGTCACTTATCTCCCTATTCCTCATCAACGTTGAAGTTTGAAATACTGGGCTGGGTCTTGCCCCATGCATCGATAATGCACAATAATGAAAATTTTATCTCTTGGAAATAGATGGCATGTTGCTTGGTGTCTGTCTCTAATATGAGCTGTTTTGACAGCTTTTGTGCCCCTTTGAAGGTGTTTTGTAGGCCCTTGATTTTGCCTTCCATTTGCCAAGTGTTGACTTCTCTGCAGTCCATGTGAAATGCTCTGCAGCAATTTAAATGGGATTACATTTTCTTTGGCACATATAGTATTAAAATCAGAGGCTGCTGCTGTCTGTGGTGTTTCGGCTCCTTAGGTGGCAAGCTGCTGCTGAATTAGTTAGATGACGCAGTGGTCCACTCCCCTAGCCTTTAAATAGGTCCACTTCCTGTAGCAGGTGTCGTTAATAGAGTTTCATTCTGTTCTGACCATGTTTCCAGTAGGACGTTCAGTTTGTCTGCTGAAGCTTTCCTCCAGTTGTTATCCTTGAAGATTACTATCTCCTGGAACTTGGTGTTGCTATCCCGATCTGTGGTTGGAGGTGAGGGGGAGTTAACCCAGGGCTGGTTGAGTAGCAGGGAAAGAATGATGGCCCACACCCTCTCACCTTCAAAGGTACCTCTGGGAGCAGGTCACCTAGGGATCCAGTCTATAGGGTTAGACTAGCTACCCAGGTACCCTGCCAATTATTGTCGTCCTGCTTCTCATTCCCTCATCTGCTATACCACTATGGTGACACCATTGATTTAAATGGGGTTTGGTATTTCGGTGACCTTTTAGCCAATATAGTGGCAAACATATGCCTGTTTGGCAAACTCAACATGAACTTTAAAAGGTTTGGCCTTCTCTAGTTAAGATCAGTTTAAAAATTAACATTTTGGTTGAATTTAGTTTGAGTTAGTCATCTGTAGGAATTACAAACTGTGGAGAAATCCAGTCCTTATTGAATTTAATCACTGTAAGTCTGTCTGCATTTTCTGTGGAGAGGCGTGTGCACATATCACTGATTGATTGCCTGAGTGTAACTAAAGACACACTCTGACATCACACTAGCAGCAGGGCAG
The DNA here is from genome assembly GCA_033576535.1 of Allobates femoralis. NCBI lineage: Eukaryota > Metazoa > Chordata > Amphibia > Anura > Aromobatidae > Allobates > Allobates femoralis. Next base: position 449,571,894 of record JARQOC010000002.1, read on the forward strand.
GCCAGTACCTCCAAGGTGAATAAGGAGAGGTCAGGTCAAGTGTTCAGCTTGGACACCCACTAATTAAAGATGACTGAAGCATCAGGAAGGATGCTGGTATGGTCACTTAAGTAGCCCTTGAGCATGTTGTTCCACTTCTCCCTCCTTAGCATTGTTACAGGCATAAATAGCCCTTGCTGATGTGCTGGTTTATTGAAAATGGCCTAGTTTGTGCATTTTCCCCTTACCTTTGTTGGACCAGGTATGAGTGTCTCTCCCAATTAATCCTTTCTGTTGAAAAGAGCCAGTACCACTGCCGTCAGCGTTGTCTGAGCGTCATGTTTTCAGTAACTGATCTACAACAGCTTTTTTGAAGGATTCCATTATGCAACCTTTTTGTGACTCCAAAAGGAGAGAAGGAAATTTCTCCTTGTACTGTGGGTCGAGAAAGGTGGCCAACTAGTATAGGTTGTTAGATAAAATGTGTATCATGTGAGGTGCTTGCCACAGACACTTACACATGTACTGTGCCATTATGGGCCAAGCTGCAAACAGGCAAATGTTATTTGTCCCCACCAGGAGGAACAATACCCATCCTCTCCTCATGCTGACTTACCTCCTCCTCTACCACCTTCTCTCCAGTCCATCCATGCTGGACAGACATGAAGCTGGGGCAGGGAGTCCCCTCAGTAGCACAGAAAAACAAGTCATCTCACTCCTCATCCTCCTCATCTCCCTTATCATCACCAAATGTTTCTCAGAATATTGGCTGGGCTGGGCAGTATCACCCATTGGGAAATCTTGCTCAATAGCCACATGCTGTGCACGCCATGCTTCCTCTTTGAAATTCTACTGTGATTGTTTCAACAGAAAGAGAAGTGGGATCGTTATGCTGATCATAGCCTGATCACCACTCACGAGCTTGGTGCAGTACTCAAAGTTCTGAAGAACCTCACAAACGTCAGCGATCCACACCCAATCAACAGTTGTTATGTGTGGTGGCTGAGTCTCGGTCTAATGGGCATTTTGACGCTGGTATTCAGCTACAGCCCCTATTGCTCACTAATCCTTGCCAACATATGATATGTTGAGTTCCATCACATGGCAGCCACAAAAAAAATTGTGAATTGTCATATTCAATCACTTTTGCAGCGCTGCCAGACCAGCAAATGGGGTAGAGGAATGGCGTAAATGAGGACTAATATGACACACCTTCTTAAGTATGTACGGCAAGTCAAGGTATGTTTTGGTTAATTTCTGAACAACTAGGTTCAGTATGTGAGCCATGCATGGCATGTGTACCAACTTGCCAACCTTTAAAGCCATCACTAAGTTAATGTCAGTATCACACATACCAAGCCTATAAAGCAGGCCCTCCCAAATGTATAGAGGAGTGCGCCCTCCCAAGCGTATAGAGGAGGGCCCTCCCAAATGAATTGAAGAGGGCCCTCCCAAATGAATGGAGGAGGGCTCTCCCAAATGTATAGAAAAGGGCCCTCTCAGATGTATAGAGTAGGACCCTCTCAAATGTATAGAGGAAAGCCCTCCCAAATATATGTTACAAGGTCACCTCAGGACCCTTACCAAACTAAGGTTTCCTGCCACCTGCAAGCTTTCTGAAAACTTGAATTGAGGGCCACAGAATGAAATGGAAGTGGTGTGGCCAGGGCCGCCAATAGGGCCTTACAGGCCATACAGCTGTAAGGGGCCCGGCTATGAGTGAAGGGGGCGTGGCCATACAAACAGCAGGGGGGGGGCCCGGGCGCCCTGGCTGTGGGCGGGGCCATTTAGAGCACGGAGGCCCGCCCCCTTTGGGTAGCACAGTAGTTTGTACACTGAGGGTCATCGTCGTCATCAGGGCGGCGGGGCCAGGCTGAGATGAGAACAGATCAGTGTGACTGACTGTGCTCTCTGCTCTGCCTCTGCTCTTTGCCAGAGCGGCGCGGCGAGTGCAGGCGCAGCAATGCATTGAGCACAGGCTACTGCAGTGCACAGTCATCAGTCTCATACATACAGGCTGGCTGGCTGCAGCTGCAGCTGTGCAGCTGCACAGCCTGAGCCTGTACACACACACAACAGCAGCGCCAGCCGCCCGCTCAGACACAAAGTGCAGGGGCCCGCCCACTCTCCCTCTTATGAGTGAGAGGCGCAGTCACACAGTGGCATAGTATTGCATCATTGTGTGGGGGCCCGGCCCCGGACTGCCCATCCCGGTCCACCCAAGTCCTCAGGCCTCACTCACTGGCACTTCACAGAGGGCCACACAGACCCACCCACTACAGCCAGGGCCCGGCCCCCCACCCCTGCCCACCCAGGACAAAGAGTGAAAGAGAGGCTTGGATCACAGCATTACCGGAACTCACATGGCCTGCAGGAGAGGTGAGGGGGCTGGCCCTGATGATCTCACCTCTTCAGCAGCTGCGGCACAGCCACTGGGCAGGATGCAAAACTCCACCGAAGTCACGGAGCTGCTGCTGCTGGTGGTGAGTATACTCCTCTGTCTCTCTATCTCTCTGACTCTCTGTCTGTCTCTTGCTCTTTGACTGTCTTATCTGTCTTTCTGACTGTGTCTCTCTCTCTGACTGTCTTTCTCGCTGACTGACTGTCTCTTTCTCTCTCTCTCTGACTGTCTCTCTCTGAATGTCTCTTTCTCTGACTGACTGTCTCTCTCTGAATGTCTCTCTGACTGATGGTGTCTATCTTTCTCTCTGACTGTATGTCTCTCTCTGACTGGATGTCTCTCTATCTGACTGGCTGTCTCTGTCTGGCTGTCTCTCTGACTGATGGTTGGTGTCTGTCTCTCTGACTAATGGTGTCTATGTCTCTCTCTCTGACTGTCTCTCTCTCTGACGGACGGACTGTCTCTCTGACTGATGGTGTCTGTCTCTCTCTCTGACTGATGGTGTCTGTCTCTCTCTCTGACTGATGGTGTCTGTTTCTCTCTCTGACTGACTGTGTCTCTCTCTAACTGAGTGTGTCTCTCTCTCTGTCTCTCTATGACTGACGGTGTGTCTCTCTCTCTCTGACTGATGGTGTCTGTTTCTCTCTGACTGATGTTGTGTGTCTCTCTCTCTGACTGTCTCTCTCTGACTGACGGTGTGTCTCTCTCTCTAACTGACGGTGTGTCTCTCTCTCTCTCTGACTGATGGTGTCTGTCTCTCTCTCTGACTGACAGTGTCTGTCTATCTCTGATGGTGTGTCTCTCTCTCTGACTTACAGTGTCTGTCTCTCTCTCTATGACTGACGGTGTCTGTCTCTCTCTCTATGACCGATTGTTGTCTGTCTGTCTCTCTATGACTGACGGTGTCTGTCTCTCTATGACTGACGGTGTCTGTCTCTCTCTCTATGACTGACGGTGTCTGTCTCTCTATGACTGACGGTGTCTGTCTCTCTCTCTATAACTGACGGTGTCTGTCTCTCTCTCTATGACTGACGGTGTCTGTCTCTCTCTCTCTATGACTGACGGTGTCTGTCTCTCTCTCTGACTGACTGTGTCTGTCTTACTGACTGTGTTTGTCTCTCTCTCTGACTGTCTCTCTCTATGACTGACTGTCTCTCTCTGACTGACGATGTGTCTCTCTCTGACTGGCTGTCTCTCTGACTGATGGTGTCTGTCTCTCTCTGACTGATGGTGTGTCTCTCTCTGACTGACTGTGTCTCTCTAACTGAGTGTGTGTCTCTCTCTCTCTGGCTGTCTCTCTCTGTGTCTCTCTGACTGTCTCTCTGTCTGTGTGTCTCTCTCTGACTGACGGTGTCTGTCTCTCTCTCTTGTGAAAGAAAGAATGCGCATATAGGGTCTTATCTCAATTAAAAACTCTCACTTGTCGATGTGGAATTGCTCACCTTAGTCAGTCTAAGTCTCTCTCTCTGTCTGACGGTGTCTGTCTCTCTCTGACGGTGTCTGTCTCTCTCTCTGACTGACAGTGTCTGTCTCTCTCTCTGACTGACGGTGTCTGTCTCTCTCTCTGACTGACGGTGTCTGTCTCTCTGACTGACGGTGTCTGTCTTACTGACTGTGTCTGTCTCTCTCTCTGACTGTCTCTCTCTATGACTGACTGTGTCTCTCTGACTGACTGTGTCTCTGTCTCTCTCTGACTGACGATGTGTCTCTCTCTGACTGTCTGTCTCTCTGACTGATGGTGTCTGTCTCTCTCTGACTGATGGTGTCTGTTTCTCTCTCTGACTGACTGTGTCTCTCTGACTGTCTGTCTCTCTCTGTGTCTCTCTGACTGTCTCTCTGTCTATGTGTCTCTCTCTGACTGACGGTGTCTGTCTCTCTCTGACTGACTGTGTCTCTCTAACTGAGTGTGTGTCTCTCTCTCTCTCTCTGACTGTGTCTCTCTGACTGTCTCTCTCTGTGTCTCTCTGACTGTCTCTCTGTCTACGTGTCTCTCTCTGACTGACGGTGTCTGTCTCTCTCTGACGGTGTCTGTCTCTCTCTGACTGACGGTGTCTGTCTCTCTCTGAATGACGGTGTCTGTCTCTCTCTCTGAATGACGGTGTCTGTCTCTCTCTGAATGACGGTGTCTGTCTCTCTCTCTGACTGACGGTGTCTGTCTCTCTCTCTGACTGATGGTGTCTGTCTCTCTCTCTGACTGACGGTGTCTGTCTCTCTCTCTGTGTGTCTCTCTCTGACTGACTTTGTCTCTCTCTGAGTGTGTGTCTCTCTCTCTCTCTGACTGTGTCTCTCTGACTGTCTCTCTCTGTGTCTCTCTGACTGTCTCTCGGTCTATGTGTCTTTCTCTGACTGACGGTGTCTGTCTTTCTCTCTAACGGTGTCTGTCTCTCTCTCTCTGTCTCTCTTTGACTGTGTCTCTCTCTGTCTCTGTCTTTAAAGATACATGAACTAGGAGCCCTAGGTTGCAAGGAACTCTCAAATGGAATTTTCTTACAGACCTGTTTATTATTATTATTATGATTTTCCACTACGCGTTTCAACAACAGCCTGTTGTCTTCATCAGGTGAGGAATAAACACGTAGTGGAAAATCATAATAATAATAGTAATAATAAACAGGTCTGTAAGATAATTCCCTGTGAGAGCTCCTTGCTACCTAGTGCTCCTAATATGACCACTCAGTTTATGTATCTTTAATTTCATTGTTCTCATCCCTGGAATTGTAGCCGGAGCGGATTGGAGCTATCAGAGAGCTCTCAACAGCCTTTAAGGAATTTGCATGATGAAGTTCCGTTGACGCGGACGTCAGGTGATCGGGATCTCGCACATGACCACACCAAGAAGGAAGACGCCTAGGAGCGGTCTCGCAGCAGCCCACGGTCCTCTACCGCCATGCGAATACCGATGTTGAGCGAGGGTGCACAACCGGAATAGGTGAGAGGCAAACCCCCACACCTTATAAAAGTTTCCCCCACTAGACCACCAGATCCTTTTCAAGTTGCGCCTCTCTATTTTTATTTTTGTCTGTCTCTGTCTGTCTGTGTTTGTTTCTGTGTTTGTGTCTCTGTGTGTCTGTGTCTCTGTGTGTCTGTGTGTCTATGTCTTTGTGTGTCTCTGTGTGTCTCTGGGTCTGTGTGTCTGTGTGTCTGTGTCTCTGTGTCTCTGTGTCTCTGTCTCTGTGTGTCTGTGTCTCTGTGTCTCTGTGTGTCTGTGTGTCTGTGTGTCTGTGTCTCTGTGTGTCTGTGTGTCTGTGTCTCTGTGTCTCTGTGTCTCTGTGTCTCTGTGTGTCTGTGTCTCTGTGTCTCTGTGTGTCTGTGTCTCTGTGTGTCTGTGTCTCTGTGTGTCTGTGTCTCTGTGTCTGTGTCTCTGTGTCTGTGTCTCTGTGTCGTGTCTGTCTGTCTCTGTCTCTGTGTCTGTCTGTCTCTGTGTCTGTCTGTCTCTGTATCTGTGTCTCTCTCTCTGTGTCTCTGTCTCTCTCTCTGTGTCTCTGTCTCTCTCTCTCTGTGTCTTTGTCTCTCTCTCTCTGTGTCTCTGTCTCTCTCTCTCTGTGTCTCTGTCTGTGTCTCTAAACAGCACTATATATACAGGTCCACACTGGATGCTGTATTTGTGTATCTATATAATGTATGTATATAGTGTGGACCTGTATATACAGTAGAGTGCTGTCTGTGTATATAAGATGTACAGCCGGCAGTTTCTGCATACGGCCAGCAGTCTCTGTGTATACGTCCTGCAGCAGTCACTAATGTGCATACAACCGGCAGCAGTTTCTAATGTGCATATGTCTCCCAGCAGTCTCCAATGTGCACAGGTCCTGCAGCCGTCTCCATGATGTACACGGGCAGCAACAGTCTCTATTGCGTATTCTCTCTTGTGTGTATAGCCCGCAGCCGTCTGCATTGTCTATACGGCCCACCGCCATCTCCATTGTCTATATGAACTACAGCCATCTCTATTGTGTATTCTCTATTGTATATACAGCTATTGTGTATTCAGCCCACAGCAGTCTCAAGTGTATGTGTGTAATATATAATAGAGAGAGAGTGTGTAAAAAAAAAAAGGAAAAATAGCACAAAAATATAGAAAAAAGTGGACTTCATTGCCCAATGGCATAGCCACACATTGGGCAATGAAGTCCACTTTTTTAAAAAAAATTTTGTGCTGTTTTTCCTTTTTTTACCCGATTGTAAGGAACCATCTAGATTGCTGGTTGGGAAAATTTGCATATAAATGGAGGTAATTTTTGGTGCGGTTCCAATTTTTCACTACAAATATAATATATGTTTGGGTGGAGGCGGAGCATAAGTGGAGGCGGAACATGGGTGGTGGCTGGGCGGAGTCTCAGGGGGGCCCCAAAATTTTGGCAGTAAGGGGCCCCGAAATTCCTAGTGGCAGCCCTGGGTGTGGCAGAAGGAGTTGGAGGGTAAAACCCAATGCCAAATTGGGCGCATTGTAAACTGCTATTGAATATATATATATATATATATATATATATATATATATATATATATATATTCCACTATCTGAGTCTCAGTGAGGGAGGGACCACCCAAATGTATAAGTAACAGCACTCACTCCAAAGCATATGTAACTGGGCCACCTCATGGCTCTCACCAAACTCACTTTTGCTGACATCTGCAGGCCCTCTGAAAATTTGAATTAAGGGTCACAACTACTACAGTAGTCCTACGTAGTCAATGTTTGTCATGGGAGGCCCTTGTCATGGTGTCTTTCTGCGTCTATGACACAACCTCCAGGACTAATTTTTGGAAATCCGATGCACATTCTGCACTGGACCAAGTACTAGAGTATCAACAAGTCTTCTCTTCCTATATAATCTGGGGAATATTGCCATTCAGTTGACTAGTGCAGCTTTATTTTTTCTGTTGGCAGAGTTCAGCCAAACCTGATTCACTGCTCCCTTCTTGTACTCCATGTTGCTTGCCCTTCTTTTCTGTAGTCTCTGCCCTTAAATGAGTGAGTGAGAGCCATACAGTATGAGGGTGCGATGTCCATCAGGGCGGTGGGGTACTCGGTAACTGGGCCGGTCGGTTCGTGGGAGGTCATGGTGGTGGTGACTCCATCGCCCTGGGCGAGCTGAAAAGGGAGTTATTTACAGGGGATACGTTTGTTATACCACCTGTGATTTTTCTGGTCAGGGTGACCAGCACTGCTGCGGGAACTCTGGGGCCGATGGAGTGGCAGCCTGGATGGTATCACTCCCCACAGGTAGAGTGTGGCCCCAGGGACGGAATTAGAGTTTATAAAGTGGCTGATGATGAGGGCACAGGGGTCATCAGGGATGGCGTGCAGAATAATCAGAGGAGACCAGGATTGTAGTTCTTTACCTTTACTTGGTGATCAATCAAGTCCGCAAAGTCGGGTGCCATACTCCTCCATGGTGCAGCCTAGCCAGCTCTCAGATGATACGGGGCCACTTCACAAAGACACCTTTCACGAGCCTTTCCTGGCCATCTCCCGTGCTGGCTACTCTCCTGCCCTGTGTCTTCGTGCAACAGGGTACCAATCTAGTGGGTGCGGGCCCTGTCGGGCGACTTCAAGATGTCTCCTGGCCCTATATGGCCACCACTTTGCAGAATGTCCACGGTTGCGGCTGCTGCCCGTGCAAGCCAGCAGCCTCCGGTTTTACTAGCTAAGCCCTGCAGTGCTAGATCGGGGCCGGTCCCCTCTGCGACCTGGTCTCTCCACGCACCTCCCGCCGGCGTTGGATATCGGGGCGCCACGGGTGGTTCCTCCACAGACCCTAGGACCCTTTCATCCTTCTCACTCTTCCTCTGTCCCGACCTGGAAGGAGCCTCTCAGCAGTTCCATCCTCCAGGTTCTACTCCACTCCTGAATTCTACTCAACTAACTCCTGTCTCTACTAACTTTTGTACCTACCCTCTCTACCTACTCCCTCCTCCAGCCTGCAGATGGGGCCCTCATTCAATAGGGTTCGCCCAGATCCCCAAACCTGGTGTTGGATGGTGTTGGGTGCAAGTAAATGTGTCTTGGCTTGGCAACCCCTCTCACCTGAGAGCAGTAACACCACACCTGTGAAGTAGGTGTAATGTTACTGTGGCAACCAGTCCACACGGGCACCACAAGGCACTCTCACCTGTACAGAAGGGGGCCCTCCAAAATTTAGAGAGGGATGCCCTTCCAAATGTATGTTACAGGGCCACCTGAGGGCTCTTAACAAACTCAGGTTTCCTGACACCTACAAGCCCTCTGAAAACTTGAATTGAGGGCCACAGAATGACATAAAAGAGGGGGAAGAGTAGGGGGAGGAGCAGGAGGGTAAAGCCCAATGACAAATTGGGTGCATTGTAAACTGCTATGGAATATGTATTCCATTATCTGAGTCTCAATGAGGGAGGGACCGCCAAAATGTATTCGTAAGAGAATTCCCTCCCAAATATATGTTACAGGGCCACCTCAGGGCTCTCACCAAACTCATGTTTCCTGACACCTGCAGGCCCTCTGAAAACTTAAATTGAGGGCCGCAGAATGACATGGAGGTGGTGTGGCAGGAGCAGGAGGAGGTTAAAGCCCAATGCCAAATTGGGGGCATTGTAAACTGCTATGGAATACGTATTTCCCTATCTGAGTCTCAATGAGGAAGGGACCGCACAAATGTATAAGTAAAAGCAGTCCCTCCAAAACCAACCAACATACCAATGGGCATGTTCTAGCTGGTCTTGTAAAGTGCTGGAGAGAGAAAGTACATGTGGCCGGTAAAACTAACTATTGCGACATTTTATATGTTGTCTAAAGTTCATAAAAATTTGGAAAAACCACCAGGACACCCCATTGTCTCACACGTTGATAGCATATGTGAAAAGGCATGTCTACTTGGATTTTTTCTTACAACTGATTGTGACATCGTTACCCTCTTATGTTTCATTCAGTGTTCCAATGGTTTATGCTTGCCTCCACAGACCTTCATTGTCAACTGTGATGTGGAATCACTCTGCTCCAATATTGGCCATGAGGATGGAGTTTTGGTGGTTACCCACTTCCTAGATCTGAACATAAAATCTGATCGCATGCACGATTCCTTCATATTGGATCTATTGCAATTTGTGCTTCAACATAATTATTTTTTGTTCAATCAAACTTTCTTCATGCAGATCTCAGGTGTGGCAATAGGTGTGCAGTGCACACCCGCTTTTGCAAACTTTTATCTTGGGTGGTGGCAGGCCACAAAGGTGTTTCCCTCAGCACAGTGATTCCTTGAACAAGTCATCAATTGGTTCCGATTCATTGACAGCATGTTTTTAATTTGGACAGGACCTGAAGAAGACTGCATTTTATTTATTGAGTCCTTGAATAATAACTCACTTAATATTCATTTGACATATTATATCACATCTAACTGCGTTTTTTTGGATCTACAGATCTCATGTGAAAAAGGGTCCTTACAGGCGGAACTATATCAAAACCTAACTGCCACTAATAGTTTACTCCAATTCCAAAACTTCCATCCCTATCACACCAGGGTTGGTTTGCCTGTTGGCCAATTCCTTCAACTAAGACATGCGTGCACAAGTGATGATGTCCTCCTTCATCATTTCAAGGGCCTAACTGAGCACCTCAGGGTCTGTGGTTACCTAAAACAATCAATTTCCTCAGTCTTCCAATGGGCAAGAACCGGAATCTCAAGCTTCATTATCTCCCCGTATTCGCCAACAGGATTCTGTCACCAGATTAATCTCAAACTTTAACAACCAATAGGATGAGGTAAGATGCATTATTACTAAACACCGAGATGTGCTCACCCTTGATACACAGACTACAGCCATTGTCAGTCCACAACCATTAATGACAGCATGAAGGGTCCCAAATATCAGAGACATCTTGACTAGGAGCCATTTTACAAGACCGACTAGCCCACTTAATAGAGGTTTTCATCTTATTGGTTCTTTTCCTTGCAGGGACTATAATGTTTGCACATACATGAGACCAGTCTAGGGCAACGTTTTTAACCCCCTCGACTTTGTGAGCCCCAGATTAACATCATATATTAACTGCATAACTAGGAATGTAATTTATGCCCTTATCTGCCCATGCAGCAAAGTATATGTTGGGCAAACTACATAAGAGTTCCATTGCAGAGTACAGTAACATGTCTAATAATCTGGCAGCATCGGAGATCGAAAAGGGCAATGTTTTTATGCCTATATCAGCTCATCAGCTCCCTATTCAAATGGCTACTGCAGATGTAATACAAGTGGATTTTCGGTCTCCGGTTTGTGGCCCCATGTGGCCTTAATGAAGAACTTAATTTCACTGGTTTTTTAATATCTACAATTGCCTAAATGGTCATTTTTTTGCATATGTTATAACAACTTTTGTGCTATTTCCCACAGCTTGGTTTTGGATGCATGGGAAACTTCTCTATCAATATTTAGAAGACTTCTTCTTGCACCCGGTTTCATCTATATTTTCGAAGTTCAACTTCTACTTGTCATTAAGATGCTGCATTGCCTCTGTTTTGGTAACAAATTTTTTGGGTAGACTTGTATGGTCCCCATCTGTTCTGACACTATTCTCCCAAGCGCACTGCCAGCATTTTATATTGCATAACCACTTGATGTTCCCTTCCATTAACTATTGTTCTGACTCTATCTGGATCCACTTGAAGCGCGTCTGTTGTTAGGATGCTCTATCTCAAGTACAATAACCTTGCGAGTAACTAATTAACTTTGTGTTGTTCATTGAATTGCCACTACTATACCCTTTCATTCTGTCAGCAGTGTATGCGTCTACTTCCATATTTTCCTCGTCTCTCTGCAATAGCCGGTGCTAGGGGACATCTTTTAATCATCAGGCCCAATGTCTTGATTAAACGAAGTATTGAAGGGACCAATAATTTCAATGTCTTGCGGTCGCGTATACCTGTATCTCCTGCAATTGCATATGGCTGCAACCTGGGTGTTTAAATAGATATTAACTACCAATTATACATCTTTTTAAGCATGTATGTATCTACTATATAATCGCCTTATCGTGTCTTTCTTTCTGTAATGGAAATCCCGCGACGCTGATGGGTCGTGCCCAGCCGGCCGCAACCAATCAGAGACGCGGCATTTCCATTACAGAGAGACAGACAGGCGCAGTCCGGCCCACCTCCACCTGGTTTCCCGCCCACCGCTCCATGCTCCCGCTCCCCCGCTCCCACTCACCCGCCACTCACCCCGGCATTCCTCCTCTTCTCCTTCTTGCTGCATTGATATCCGGAAAGGCCAGGGGGAGCGAGGTTAACAGTGGGGCGTCATTATGGGTGTCACCAAGGACACGCCCACCACATTAGGGCAGTGTGCTCAGTCACGCCCATTATGACACCCCCTCTATTAACCCTGCCCCCCGCGGTCTTTGATTACCGGACATCAATGCAGCAAGAAGGAAGAGGAAGAAGAAGAGGAGGAAGAGAAAGAATGCAAGGGTGAGTGGAGCCTGCTCCATCTAGCTATTCACCCCCAACTACCCCTCCTCACCCCACACTGCCCCCACTGAACCCACACTGCCCCCACTGAACTCACACTGCCTCCACTGAACCCACACTGCCCCCTCTCACCCCACACTGCCCCCACTGAACCCACACTGCCCCCCACTGAACTCACACTGCTTCCACTGAACCCACACTGCCCCTTCTCACCCCACACTGCCCCCACTGAACCCACACTGCCCCCACTGAACCTCCACTGCCTCCACTGAACTAACACTGCCCCCACTGAACCCACACTGCCACCACTGAACCCGCACTGCCCCCTCTCAACCCACACTGCCCCCACTGAGCCCATACTGCCCCCACTGAACTCACACTGGCTCCACTGAACCCACACTGCTCCCTCTCACCCCACACTGCCCCCACTGAACCCACGCTGCCCCCAATGAACCCACACTGCCCCCACTGAACCCACACTGCCCCCACTTAACCCACACTGCCCCCTCTGAACCCACACTGCCCCACTGAACCCACACTGCCCCCACTGAAGCCCACTCTCCCCACTCAGTACCCAGTCCCCTGTCTCAGCACCCTGTCACCCCTGCTCAGCACCCAGTCATCCCCTACTCAGCACCCAGTCATCCCCTACTCAGCACCCAGTCACCCATCTCAGCACCCAGTCACCCCCGCTCAGCACCCACTCACCTGCTCAGCACTTACTCACCCCACTCAGCATCCACTCACCCGCTCAGTACCCAGTCACCCATCTAAGCACCGAGTCACCCCCGCTCAGCACCCACTCACCTGCTCAGCACCCACTCACCCCCACTCAGCACCCACTCACACCCCGCTCAGCACCCACTCACCCCCGCTCAGCACCCTGTAACTCCTGCTCAGCACCCAGTCACCCATCTCAGCACCCAGTCATCCCCACTCAGCACCCAGTCACCCCCACTCAGCTCTCAGTCACCTGTTTCAGCACCCTGACACCACCGCTCACCACCCACTCACGCACTCACCTGCTCAGCACCCACTCATCCCCGCTCAGCACCCACTGACCCGCTCAGCACCCACTCACCCCGCTCAGCACCCACTCACCCCGCTCAGCATTCACTCACCCCTTTCAGCACTCACTCACCCCCGCTCAACAGTCACTCACTCCAGCTCAGCACCCACTCACTCCTGCTCACCCCTGCTCAACACCGCTGTACACCGACACCACTGTACACCGAAACCGCTGTACACCGACACCACTGAACACCAACACTGCTGTACACCGACACTGCTGTACACCGACACTGCTGTACACCGACAACGCTGCACACCGACACTGCTGCACACCGACACTGATGCACACCGACACTGCTGCACACCGACACTGCTGCACACCGACACTGCTGCACACCACTGAACACTGACATTGCTGTACACCAACACCACTGAACACAGACACTGCTGTACACAGACACTGCCGTACACCGACACTGCTGTACACCGACACTGTTGTACACCGACACTGCTCCACATCGACACTGTTCCACACCGACACCACTGTACACTGAAACCGCTGCGCACCAACACCACTGAACTCTGACAGCGCTGAACACCGACACCGCTGCACTCCAACACCGCTTCACTCTGACACCACTGCACACCGACACTGCTGTACACCGACATCGCTGCACACCGACAGCGCTGCACACCGACACTGCTGTACACCAACACCGCTGTACCCAGACACCGCTGTACACTGGCATCACTGTACACCGACACCGCTGTACACCGACACCGCTGCACACCGACTGCTATAAACTGACACCGCTGCACACCGACACCGCTGCGGCCACGACCAATCAGCGATATTGGCGCGGTATTTAAACCCAGCTTCGCCTTGCATTATTCTTAAAGGGAACCAACCACCCCAAATGACCCCCCCGGACTGTTAATATGTGTCCCTACACCCAGCACACACATTTGGGGCAATCGTTTTTGCTAAAAAAACTGTTTAGTAGAAGCTAAGATACATGTTTATAAAAGTTAATAAATTCCGACGGATGGGTGTTACCTAGCTTTGTCCACGTGCAGTGTTCGTGCTTGTGATTCTTCTCTCCCCCCCCCCTCTCAATTTCTAAGAGCCTGGCCACGTCATGAAAGGGGCGTGGCTAAACCGCGTCATGAAAGGGGCGGGGCTCGCAGCGATTTAGCCCCGCCCCTTTCATGACGCAGCCAGGCTCTTAGAAATTGAGAGGGGAGGGGGGAGAGGAGGATCACAGGCACGAACACTGCACGTGGACAAAGCTAGGTAACACCCAGTCGTCAGAAGTTATTAACCTTATAAACATATATCTTAGCTTCTGCTAAACAGATTTTTTAGCAAAAACGATTGCCCCAAATGTGTGTGCTGGGTGTAGGGACACATATTAACAGGCAAGGGGGGTCATTTGGGGTGGTTGGTTCCCTTTAAATCTTCATAAATAAACTACGGTACATACATATTCTAGAATACCCGATGCATTAGAAAAGGGCCACCATCTAGTTTCTTATAAACATGTATGGCTGGGCAACTTCTGGGTAAACATGCTCTGAAATATTTATGGACAGACTGTCCCCTTCCGAGAGATGGACTGGGGAACATTCTCCTGGCCACCTTACAACTCAGACACTGATCCCAATTAAAGCACCAACGTGTAATTTTCTAGATAAAATACCGATAGGTCTTGTCCCCTACCTTAGTGATGGGCGAATCCTAAATTACTCGGAATCGCTTGACTCTAGCGAGTCCGAGCACAGGACTCGCTACTCGTTGCGAGTCTAGTGAGTCCAATGTTAATGAATGGGGAAGCGAGTAATAGCGAGTAGTGTGAGATTTACAAATCGCAGATGTGTCTCGGAAGCTTCAGCCTGAAGCAATCCTAGTTTTGTCATTTATTTGCATTGCTCGTTTACTTTGTAAGTAATCGCTGACTCGCACAGATAAGATCCTGTCTTCTCTGTGTTCTGGCTGCCCCAGCTCCAGGGTCCTAGAGCCTGCCTACTGTCTGATGTAGCAGTGCTGAGATTGTTCTCAGTCTGCTCATTCCCTGTGTACAGACATGAATGTCTGTGCACAGAGATGATGTAGCAGAGCTGAGATTGTTCTCAGTCTGCTCATTCCCTGTGTACAGACATGAATGTCTGTGCACAGAGATGATGTAGCAGAGCTGAGATTGTTCTCAGTCTGCTCATTCCCTGTGTACAGACATGAATGTCTGTGCACAGAGATGATGTAGCAGAGCTGAGATTGTTCTCAGTCTGCTTATTCCCTGTGCATAGACATCTATATTTATGCACAGGGGATGTAGCAGAGAGGACATCGCGTTTTGGACTGCGTCGGACGGAAGAGGATTTTTTTAATTAAAGATGGAGTCCCTAATGGCTTTTTTTTTTATTTCCAATAAAAAATTTTCCTTGTGTTGTGTTTTTTTTTAAACAATTTAATAGAAATTCATGGCGGTCATGTCTAATATTGGCGTGACCGCCATAAATTTCGGGCTTAGGGCCAGCTGATAATACAAAGCTGGCCCTAACCTCTTTATTACCCAGCGTGCCATCGCTACCAGGGCCGCTGGAAGAGCGGGGTTCAGCGCCAGAGGATGGCGCTTCAATGAACGCGCCATCTTCTGGGGCGGCTGCGGGCTGCAATTTGCAGCGGGGGGTGCCCAGAAAGCTTGGGCATCCCTGCGCTGCGGATTCCAGCCCCCAGCTGCTTAGCTGTACCTGGCTAGACATAGAAATTGCGCGGAGCCCCACGCATTTTTTTTTAATTATTTCATGAAATTCTGAGATTCTGACTCTGAGACTCTGACTCTGAAATTCATGAAATAATTAAAAAAAAATGCGTGGGGCTCCGCGCAATTTCTATGTCTAGCCAGGTACAGCTAAGCAGCTGGGGGCTGGAATTCGCAGCGCAGGGATGCCCAAGCTTTCTGGGCACCCCCCGCTGCAAATTGCAGCCCGCAGCCGCCCCAGAAGATGGCGCGTTCATTGAAGCGCCATCCTCTGGCGCTGAACCCCGCTCTTCCAGCGGCCCTGGTAGCGGTGGCACGCTGGGTAATAAAGAGGTTAGGGCCAGCTTTGTATTATCAGCTGGCCCTAAGCCCGAAATTTATGGCGGTCACGCCAATATTAGACATGACCGCCATGAATTTCTATTAAATTGTTTTAAAAAAAACACAACACAAGGAAAAATTTTTATTAGAAATAAAAAAAAAGCCATTAGGGACTCCATCTTTAATTAAAAAAATCCTCTTCCGTCCGACGCAGTCCAAAACGCGATGTCCTCTCTGCTACATCCCCTGTGCATAAATATAGATGTCTATGCACAGGGAATAAGCAGACTGAGAACAATCTCAGCTCTGCTACATCATCTCTGTGCACAGACATTCATGTCTGTACACAGGGAATGAGCAGACTGAGAACAATCTCAGCTCTGCTACATCATCTCTGTGCACAGACATTCATGTCTGTACACAGGGAATGAGCAGACTGAGAACAATCTCAGCACTGCTACATCATCTCTGTGCACAGACATTCATGTCTGTACACAGGAATGAGCAGACTGAGAACAATCTCAGCACTGCTACATCATCTCTGTGCACAGACATTCATGTCTGTACACAGGGAATGAGCAGACTGAGAACAATCTCAGCACTGCTACATCAGGCAGCAGGCGGGCTCTAGGACCCTGGAGCTGCACAGAGAAGACAGCTGGACTCGGCTCGCAAAGAAACAGCAGTTATCTGTGAGTTTCCCTGCTATCACTGGCACAGTAGCCAGTGATTACTCACACGAGTCTAATGCAAACAATGGCAATCCTAGTTTTGTCAGCGTTTCTGACAAAACTAGGATTGATATTGATTTGCATTGGACTCGTGCGAGTAATCACTGGGAGACTCGCAGAGTACCGAGTCCTGCGAGTCCCTTACTACTCGCCGAGTAACGAGTCCTAGCGAGTAGATTCGCCCATCCCTACCCTACCTCTTCCGGATTTTACAAATCCATACGGTCTGTGGTCCTCCTTACCAAATAAACCCATTTCACATTTGTTGCAAGGGAAAATCCAATGTACAAATAAATGGCCGATAGCAGCAGGGAAACGCCCTCTCAATCATCTACAGTATCTTCATGTTACCCATTATATGAACCTTATCACAAAATTGTCCCCACCCCGCACCAAATGGCTTTGGTTGGAGATTCTAACAAAAGTCACTCACTTTATCCCGAAAATTGTGTCTAAACTTTACTTTAACCTCATGAATATTGTAGACACTGACCAACCAATATTTTTACATTCTTGGGAGACTGAATTGAACATCATACTTTCCACCCTGGATAAACAACTGATATGCCGTAATTCCCACGGTTTTTCGAGATGTGCACTGTTCCAGGAAATGGAATACAAATTGCTCTCGCGATGGTACTGCTCACCAGATAAACTTTACCATTTGGGACTAATTAGCTCCCCTATATGCTGGAGGTGTGAGGAGTCGCAGGGCACTTTGTCCCATATCTTCTGGGATTGTCCGGCCCTTAAAAAATTTTGCTCCGATTTCATGGGGGGTTATGCGCTCTCTCAAACTAATTAAGACGGATTTGACAGCTGCAGAGGTGCTCCTATCCATTCCCACAGATAACTTCCAACCCAAAAAGCACGAGTTGGCCCCACTAATGTTAGGGGCAGCAAAGCAGCTGATCGCTCTTAAGTGGAAGCATCAAGTCCTGCCGACGTTAGACGATTGGAAGCGTAAAACGAGAGACCTATTCAGGTTAGAGGAATTAACGAGTTGGGACTCCTTGACCCACGTTAAGTTTAGGAAGATTTGGGCACCATGGACACATGTCTACGGAACAACATAGTTCCCTAATCCTTGGGTGTTTGGGGGGCGCCACAGCGGTGAATTGAGTAGCCAATTATCGTTGGGTGATATTGGTTGCAACATTATTTCCCCACAAATTGCCAAACTGATAAGCTATTTTGAAGGCGGCTCTTGGGTATGACCCCTGCGTTGAGTCAGCTCGAATGGGGATAATCATTTCGAATTCCTTCATAGTATATTCAACATCGGTATACCTCAAGAAATGCTTCATTTGTAGGAATGTGTTAATGCATTACTGATTAAAGGGAACCAACCACCCCCAATGACCCCCCCGGACTATTAATATCAGTCCCTACACACAGCACATACATGTGCTGCAATGATTTTTGCTAAAAAAACTGGTTTTTAAAACTTAAGATAATGCTTTTGAAAGTTTAAAACGAAGGGACGGGTGGGCGTTACTTATCTGTGTCAAAAGCCGGGTTGCAGCTGTCAGTCATCCCCCCGTGTCCCGCAGCAGCAGTAACGGCCAGCCCTTTGCAGCGTCACAGCCCTGTGCACGGGCTCGCATGCCCGTGCACACGTCATCATCTACAGCCGGGAAGCGAGCGCGCGCTCTGACTTCCACAGCCGAGCGCAGGAAGTCAGAGCGCGCGCTCCCAACCCGGCTGTAGATGATGACGTGTGCACGGGCATGCGAGCCCGTGCACAGGGCTGTGACGCTGCAAAGGGCTGGCCGTTACTGCTGCTGCAGGACACGGGGGGATGACTGACAGCTGCAACCCGGCTTTTGACACAGATAAGTAACGCCCACCCGTCCCTTCGTTTTAAACTTTCAAAAGCATTATCTTAAGTTTTAAAAACCAGTTTTTTTAGCAAAAATCATTGCAGCACATGTATGTGCTGTGTGTAGGGACTGATATTAATAGTCCGGGGGGGTCATTGGGGGTGGTTGGTTCCCTTTAATTCCTGTAATATGGGATTGTTTTGTATCATTTTGAGTAGTTTTTCTACTCTGTTTGGAGAAAATTGATAAATACGATTTCTGCTGTATTATGACTATCCAATGCAGTGACTATGTTATATGTGTTTATGGACTCGATAAATGTCTCTGTGTTTTATAGTATGCCTTCTTTGATAACTAAAATAAAAAATTTAAAAAAAAAAAAAAAAACATGTATGGCTGTGAATTAGGCGGTGCATGTGGCTGCAACCAAGGGCGTCTAAATATATAAATGGTTGACTATTTGTTCATGTAAGTGTATATAATTTTCATAAATATGTGTAATAAAAATCTAACTTGAAAATGACTCACCATGTATTGTAATTTTATTATTGTTTGATGTCTTCAACAAGTCCTTTTTGCTAATAACTTAGTGTCAGAGTTGTTATATTACCATAGGACTCTATATGCACGTACATTTGACAATATTCTATTTCAGACATTTGGCAAATGTGAAGGTTTTATTCTTTTACAAACGTTTGTTTACTGTTTGACCTCCTTTGACTATGGATCCTTCTTTTACTTTCAAATTCTTTCATACACAATTCATATATATTGTATATGCATATTTGTTCTCATCTAGTGTCCTGATATTATTTCTAATAAAGATGGTGCACTTCTTCGCATCGTGTGATTTCAGGACTCTCGTTATCTGGCTCCACCATTAGGGGTTTAGGATATATGGAGTGGGGTAGTTAAGTGTGACCTTTTATTGCACAGCATATTATATATTATGCGTATATCATTGGCAATTACTTGCATGTAGATCACCGAAAATTTGCTTTTGGTTTATTGCCTATTCAGCCTAAATTTTCGTATGCATGCCCCGACTTCAGCGAGCCAAATTTGCATCATGTCATTTCAGGACACTTGTTTTCTGGCTCCACCATTAGGGGTTAAGGATATATGGAGTGGAGTGGTTAAATGTGACCTTTTATTGCACATCATATTATATATTATGCATATATGCTTGACAGTTACCGTATTTTCCGCACTATAAGGGGGACCGGATTATAAGGCGCACCATCAAAAAAGGGCTGCTAAGCCATCTTGGTCCACATATAAGGTGCACCGGATTATAAGGCCCACCTTATTACCATAATTGAAGCAAAGCTCAGACCCCCTATCATCCTTCACTATCCATCAGTAGCCCCCCATCATCCTCCAGTATCCCTCTCTAGCCCCCCATCATCCTCTGCTGTCTATCTGTAACCCCATCAACCTCCACTATCCATCTGTAGCCCCCCATCATCCTCCATTATTCATCTGTAGCCCCCCATCATTCTCCACTATCCATCTGTAGCCCCCATCATCCTCCACTATTCATCTGTAGCCCCCCATCATCCTCCACTATCCTTCTGTAGCCCCCAATCATCCTCCAGTATCCCTCTGTAGCCTCCCCATCATCCTCCGCTGTCCATCTGAAGCCCCCATCATCCTCCACTATCCCTCTGCAGCCCCCCATCATCATCCACAAAACAAACTCAACACACACCCCTACCCCCACCCTGTTTCCCCGAAAAAAAGGCACACCCTTTTTTGTAAACCCCCGTCTCCGCTGTTGGTGTGCCCCTGTTTTTCTGTATCTTTCATTTTTTATTTTAAAAAGGGGCCCGAGCCCGCAGCTCACAGCCCCGGGCCGTAAACCAATCCGGCGAGCAGCCTTGAGCCCCAATTTCGGGAGGGGCCCGAGCCAATCACAGGCAGGAAACCCCGAAACCAATCAAAGTCATGGGGCTTTCGTCAGCTGGCCCTTTGGGTGGG
>JARQOC010000002.1:449592441-449635995 GCA_033576535.1 Allobates femoralis
CTGGTATTTTCTCCCACTCTTCTTTTGCAGTTGTTCAACCTCTTGAAAGTTTGCAGGTTTCCTTTTCTCAATGTCAGATTTCAGCTCACCCCAAAGATTTTCAATGGGATTAAGGTCTCATTGTTGGCCATTTTAAACAGTCCATTTTTCAGTATCAACAAATCCTGTGTATTCTTGGTTGTGTGCTTTGTATCATTGTCTTGCTGAAAGACCCATCATTTTCGACTCAAACCAAGTTTTCTAAAATTGGATAAGACATTTTGCTCCAAATGTTCTGGATAACTCTCTAGCTTTCATGTTTGTGATATGATCAAGGATTCAAATACCAGATGCAGCAAAGCAACACCAGAGCATTATGGATCCTCCACCATGTTTAATTGTTGGTAGGGTGTTCTCTGTCTTATAACTTTCATTGCACAATCGGTAAACAAACTGTTGCTTTGGATTGTCAAAAAGGTCTATTTTTGTTTCATCTGTTCTCAGAATATTTTCCCAGAACGATTATGGTTTGTAAAGGTACTCTTTGGAAAAGATTAGTTGTTCCTTTTTATGTGTTCCATCAGCAGTGGTTTCTTCCTTGGCTTTCACCTATAATGCTCTGCTCGGCTTACTGTGCTGTATATGATACTTGTTGAAGCCATGACCTGAGATTGTAGCAGGTTGGCCTACAGGTCTTTGGATGTTTGGCATGATGTTTTTTCCACCATTGGCACCAACCTTTGAACACATTTCTTTCCAATTTTCCTCACCCCTTCCCCCTGTCCAGGGAGGTTCTTGTAAGCTCGATGCTTGGCAGACTCCTTAATAACATTGTGCACTTTTTACATACCAAGGTCTTTAGAAGTGGCCTAATACCCTCTTGTGTTTGCTAATAATAGCAGTTCTGATGTCCTAAGACAACTCCTTTGTATTCACCATTGTGATAAAAGGACAGGGCCTAACATGTGGTTTTTAAAATCTTGAAGTCATCATTCATTGGCTAAATAATTTCACATAGACACCAACAATTTATTACACGTGATTCTCATTTGTGATTTATCACAGGTGAGTCAAAATGTGTTTCCATACTAATTTAATGTAAAGGGTGCCAATTAGTGATGAGCGAGTGTAATTGTTACTGTTCGCTACTAGCGCAGATAGTCCGGTATTCACGATACTCGTTACTCAGCAAGTATTGCTGGTGCTCGTACGTGTTAACCACTTATTCAGGAAAAACTGAACACAATTGATGCCATTTTTATCCAAGACAATCCAAAACTTTTTTGTTTAGAGCAAGCAGAGTTAAAAACCAATATATAAGAAAAGCAGGTAATCCTCACATACAGAGGGTGGTGGACAATGTTATTAAACCAGGTAGTATCAAAATTATTACAAGCTAAGATATTTCAGTGACATTTCAGAAAGCCTCCTGACTAGTGATGAGCGAGTATGCTCGGCGCTACTCGTTATTCGCACGAGTATCTCGGTACTCGGGGTGCTCGGCGAGCACCGAGTACTGCCGAGATGCTCGACCGCTCGGTAATAAATAGCGATCTGAGACACATACATGCTCTTCAGATTCAACAGTGAGTAGCACATACAGGAAGATTAATTTATCCCTCTGGGGGCCACAGCAAGGTGTTCTATGCTGCGGCGATTTGAAAAAGCCCACCCTCCCGCCCTTTTCCGGAATTACTCGTTTTATAACCGGAGTCTGTGGCGGAGCCTGTCACTAATTGACTTACATTGGGCTCGGTGCTCTGGCCGAGTACAAGAGTATCTTGAGATGCTCGGCCAGAGCACCGAGCACCGAGCATTTTAGTGCTCGCTCATCACTACTCCTGACGAAGCCACAGGCAAAACGCGTCGAGGCGAGTGTGGGGACATTTTACCAGGGGCAAGTGTTTAGTTCCTCCGATTACACGTATTTTGGACATTGCACCTGTTTCTTAATGTTTATGAGGTTCCAATGTCCATTATGTGGGTTGCGGGTGACTGGGTATCCTATTTAGAAACCCGACCATTGATATGCAATTTTCCAACAAAGGTTATAGGTGTTGCCTGTAAAAAGACCCCACTGATTATTTCTAAGTGACTGACTGTGTTCTTATGGTCCATTTACAATATCACTTTTTACAGTAAATAGGACTGTTGGTATGAGGGGTTTATTTATCCCAGAACTTATACTATATACTTTGTTGGATTGACAGTTCATAAGTTATAAGTCATAGCTAGGGGAATTAGAGGTTACTGCGAGTCAGTCTAACCTCTCTTCTCCTAATTTTAATACAAAAAAGTGGGGGAACAAGAGGTGCAATAGTGCCCTATCACTAGTGACACTCAGATGTGAGTGGTGTAATGCAGTTACACTCACCTATTCCAGTTGTGAGACCCACAACTGGTTTAACAGCATATCACAGTATCAGCTGCTGCAGGACCTCCACCGACCACTCCAACGTGGAAAAACATTCAGAAAATATGGGAAGCAAGGTGTACCACGGTCCGCGCTGCTGAGTCCACAAAATCACCTGGGATGCAAGATGTTGTAGCAGTATACTGCTTTATTCCTTCCTACGCGTTTCGGCGCCCTTCCTGGCACCTTCCTGAGGAAGGTGCCAGGAAGGGCGCCGAAACGCGTAGGAAGGAATAAAGAAGTATACTGCTACAACATCTTTCATCCCAGGTGATTTTGTGGACTCAGCAGCACGGACCGTGGTACACCTTGCTTCCCATATTTTCTCCTAATTTTGGGCCAGTAATCGATTCTTTACTTGGCCTTCTGTTTGAACAGCCCTCTTTGCACATCAATTTTTGAGTATTTTTGAGGTCTGTGTGATCTGTTGACGTACGGGGCTCTCTCTTCTTGTCTCCATAATACTCTTGTGTCACTGAAATATCTTAGCTTGTAATAATTTTGATACTGCCTGGTATAATAACATTGTCCACCACCCTCTGTATGTGAGGATTACCTGTTTATCTTATATGTTGGTTTTTAACTCTGCTAGCTCTAAATAAAAAAGTTTTGTATTGTATTGGATCAATGGCATTAATTGTGTTCAGTTTTTTCTGAATAAGTGGTTATTACTTGAATTTTGGATGCGGTCAAGTTTCTATGCATTTAATGCGCGTCACATAGACTATGGGTATATACTGTATGTGCTCAAGTGATGTGTCGATCGTGATCAATCTCACACAAATTGACAGCTCCCTTCAGAGCACAAAGTGAGCTGGCACCTCAGTGAGAGCAGATTGAATGTTAGGATCTCTGGTGGGCACAGTAAGATGTTTTAGACATTGAAATTGAAAAAAAAGACCACCCTCCCGCCCTGTCCTGGAAAGACTTGTTTTGTAGCCGGATGTGTGTGTGCGGAGACTATCACTAATTGACTAACAATAGACTTACTATTCGGACGAATACGCGAGTATTAAAAACTACTTGTTACATGGATAGCGAGTGCAAATATTTCGCTACTCGCTCATCACTAGTGCCAATAGTAGTGTAAGCTTTAGGTTTTTCTACTTTTCCCTCCCGTTGTTCTTTGTTTTAAATTGTTATTTATCATTTGCTCTTTTGTATTTAACACGTGTCACTATATAAAAAAAGCTATGTCACTTGAGTAATTTTTTTCTTGAGATATACCACATTATGTATGTAAACTTCATGGATGCCAATAACGATGAGCAGGACTGTATAAGACCTGATGGTGCAATGCCACCGGCCAACATGGCTATAACATTACCGTATATGGCAGGCAATTGCTACATGTTAATTGGCTGTATAACAGCCACAAAACATGCGGGGTTGGGGCTCTAACATGGCACTCAAGCAGCTGCGATACTCGAGTAACGAGCATACCCTAACATCCCGATGCTCAACTGAGTATCAATCAGTGACGAACACACTCGTTGATCACTACTGATCAGTTGTAGGATGAAAAATTCAGTGCATATGTGGCGCCCCACTGGTCAGTGCGCCACAAAGGGGTACTGCACCCAAACCAGCATGTGCGGTATCCCTGTGGCCAGTGAAGGGGGAGGTTCGTATGTGGCTTTCATCCTGCCTCCACACACATAGCTCAGGGGGTCAATTGGTTAAATCCGTTACCAGTGTAACCGGTTCCAGTGGGAGGTTATATAGATGGGTAGAGGAGAGCGGGAAAGGAGAACGAGGAGTAGAAGAGAGGTCGAGAAGGACCCTTCAGGGGACGTACAGGGAGGGCACCCAGAAAGAGCATTGACCCAAACGAGAAAAGGGGAGCCTGAGGGTGTGTGCTAACACCCGGCATCAGACTGTCTGCTGACCAGTCTGGAAGGATGCCAGTCCACAGAGCGGAGTACCAGCTCCGAGAGCGGTGCAGGCAAGCCTAACTCTGAGCCGCCAATACTGGTCAGACCAAGGAGTATTCAGCCTCCTGGTCACCTATAACAGTAGCCAAACAAGGAGCCAGGACCCACTGAAAATCCCCAGTGGTGCGGCAATGTGGAGAAGGTTCTACACAAGCGTAGAGTTACAGAGGAGAGAGCAGGAAGTCAGGTCGGGCTCCACGCAGACCAGACTTCAATTCTAGGAAGGACGGAGGGCGAAGCCAAGAGAAACATCTTGAGAGCCACAGACGCACACCCCATTCATTGGTCACTACCCAGGCCAGCTACCTGTGACTGTAGACCTGTTGTTGAACTTGAAAGTGACCAGTAAACCCATACAGAGACTCGGCTACGTGTGGTGTGTTGTTCTTTCTCATTGTGAGGGATCAGACAGCTTCTCAACTGCAGAGCCACCTTCCAGTTAATGCAGCATCACTGCCCTGGGGACACTGCTCTACCTGCAGGGAGCAATACCAACTGGCTACAATAACACCATCCCCAGAGGTCTGAAGTAGCGCTGGTATCATCATCAGAAATTGCAGATGGCGTCACGAACAATATACTTTTATTATTTTTATTTCAACACTTTTCAGCGACCACCGGGGCCACGGTCCCAGGCATCGATCACCGGTGACAGGATCCAGCAACTCGCCCCAAACCCCTGGGTAAGTCACATACCATAAGAGTTCTTTAGCAGATCTTCAACAATTTTTAACTTCATGTGTTTTCTAATGAATCCAGTACATTTTTATGATACAAATCTAATCAGCCTAACTACATCATTATCTGTCTTAGGCCCCTTTCACATCAGCGGTTTGCTGATGTTTGTGGCCAATATGGCAGATGGCGCCGCATCTACTGGATTGGCCACCTAACGGCCGACTTGTGGCCCGAATTTGGCGAGCTCCATGTACTGTCTATGGGGCTTGCGGTCGAGTGCGGCAAATGCGGTTCTGGCAGATCGGGCACTTGTGGCCGCTAAAAAAAATAGACAATGCATTGGGCTTGCTGGATCCGGGCTGCAAGTCAGCAGGTATCCGGCAGATGCGGCACCCCTGCCGTAAACATCAGCAAAACGCTGATGTGGAAGGAGCCTTAAGGCCCAGTTACACACACAGATAATTGTGCAGAGATTGTTCGCAGATCTCTGGTTGCAGTGAAATCATGGACACATTGTTCCATTTGTACACGGCCACAAAATGGAACAATGTGTCCATGATTTCACTGCAACCAGAGATCTGCAAACAATATCTGCACAATTATCTGTGTGTGTAACTGGGCCTTTAGAACGAAGCCAGTAACTGGAGCTTTATCGCACATACGTATGCATCCAGCACTGATGTTCTGTGTCTGTGTATTTTATATGTGACTCTGCTGTTTTTTTCTTCTACACAGACAAGTGAGTTGCATCTGTGAAGTTTATTGATAATGACATCCCTCCCACATCCACCCTCAGTCCAGAATGCACTCATATAGGTCTCCACTATCCAGGAATCTCAGAACATCCAGACGTCTTTCAGAAGTTCACAGGGATACTTACACAAACTGTGCCTCTTGAGCAAACAAGGATTTAGCAAGATACTACAACTCCACCCTTTGACTGTAAGGAGCTGCTTCAAGCTGTCTGTTCTCAGAGCACTGATCTTATAATGGGACACAAGTTAAAGAAAGAGATCGGTAACTTCTTCTTTGAATATGACACCCCAAGGATGGTCCTGGTTAGGGACAAGAAAGTTGGATTAACATTCAGACTTATTCAGTTTGGGGTCCTATGTTATATTGTGGGGTAAGTTATTGATTTAAGATTAGAAGCATCTTAACATTTGATACTACATGTACTGCAATACCATCTATTATAACACTAAAGTCATTCGTTATTTGCCTTTGTATATTTTCACTGCTCTAGGGGTTTTCTTGTTACTGCCTTCTGGCTATATAGGGCTCTCACACTATACATACAGTTTGTATTTGACTGCATGCCCTACAGCTTACATGCTTATCAATGTGCTATATATTCTCCACAAATCCATCTTTATGGACTTTCAGGATCCATAGTAGTATGTACTTAACCCCAAAAGGAAAGTCAATCATTGCGAAATATAACATCTTAATACTTGTGATTACTAGTGGTTTAAGCTGTTTTTCTTCCATACTCTGTTGTCAGAACTATGATACATGATGATGATAGTAGATGTTAAGAGGTTAGGTCACAGTGTGTCAGTGACATTGACCTTATAATATAGTAATATGGGTGACTATACACAAAGTCTATAAGAAAGAAACTGGAAAACCTTAAAAATTTGCTTAAAAGTTTTCTAATGTGATTTTATTACAAGTCATACAATAGGCGTGTTGAACAAGAAAAAGTATTGGCGTGGGTTACTTTTATAATTATTATTATTTGTTTTATATATTTATAATTATTAAGAACATTTGCCTTACATGTTAAGAAAATGACTTTTTAGTAATTGAGGAAGACGTTGTGTACTGTTAAGTGAATGCAGGAAGCTGTCTGCCATCTGCTTTCTGATTGGAAGTGTGTGTTTCCTTGCTACAAGTATATTTTTTCAACCCTTGTGACTCAGCTTGATGAAAGCTGATTAGAAGATCTAATGTCTTGTATATATATAAAAAAATGTAAACTCTGCCTTATATTACCAGTCAGATTTCAATGAAATCTTTACTTACAATTAACATGTGTGTATATATATATATATATATATATATATATTTATATTCTTAAATATAGTAAAAAAAAAAAGTGGAAGGAGCACTAAAATTTATTAGTACACTAAATAGAGGCAGCACCCCGAAAATGTACAAAACAATTTGGGACTTTATTAGTGAAAGCATTTCAGTGATGACCCACCTATCTCAAGCCACGAAAGAAAGATGGGACACCGAAACGATGCCATATTGGGCTAAAAAAAAAAACTATAATTTTTTCTATATTTTTGAAGTCCACTTTTTTTCATCATAATTTGAAGTGCTTCCTGAATTTTTTTTTTAGTTTATTTCAGTAATTCAATACATAAAGTGAAAAGCATATATTATACAGAGTCATTACGGACAAAGTGATCTGTTTCAAGTGTTTATTTATGTTAATGTTGATGATTATTGGCTTACAACCAATGAAAGCCCAAAGGTCATTATCTCAGAAAATGAAAGTAGGGATAGCTATCAATGAGCTTGTCACCTTTGTCATGGAAAAATTCCAGCAACTTTGATGTGTGGCTTCAAACAGAATTAGTGATCATACGGTAATTTAGTAGTTTACAGCAGTTGACATGTGGAGGCTGAAGAATTTACCCCATTTGCTTAGGTAATTCACTGCTAACCTAATATGTTAACAGATAATGTATATAGCTGATCTCATCGTCACATCATTACAGATCCCAACATTTTCGTGCTCAAATACCAGAATAGAGACCCCCAAAATAAATACTTAAGCGAAAGCCCCAAATAAATTCACATCCTTAAACTTAAAATAAGTAGATGGCAAGATTAAACCAGACCCCAGAATATATACAAGCCCCAAAGTAAGTACCCCAAAGTGAATACAGACTCCCTAAACCTAAAATAATGTAAATAGTAGAGAGACAATGCTGGAATATAGACCACATATCTCAAAAAGAATTCAGTCCCGAATAAATGCATAGTACAGACCCAAGATGTAACACAGACCTCATACAAGATTCCAGAATAAATATAGACCTCTTATGAAACCCAATAATAAATATAGACCTCAGAGTAAGTACAGATTTCAATGAAAATCTAAGACCAGAAAAATAATCCAAAGTAAATAAAAATCACAGACTAGACTTCATAAATTGACACTGACCTCAGATCAGATTAACACTTTCCCCAAATGTATGTTCTACAGACCTTAGTCTTCTCCATCACCTACATTCAGCTTACACATACACACATCTAAAGCTCCCATATACAATTGATAAACATAGGCCAAACCTGGCAATATTGGCAGGCTTGGCTGGCAGTCTATGTGTTTGAGAGGGGGGGGGAAGGCGGCGGTTCCCTTCGCTTACCCGACAGATAATGTTGAGAGATAAGGATCAAGTATAACCTGATTTCAGACTACCTTTTGTTCTTGGTAGGATAAACTAATGCCAGATATGTCAGAAAGGGGTTCTCCCGTAGAAAACACAGGAGCGCTCAGCAGAGTAAAAGCTTCTGTGTGAGGAGAAGTCAGGAAAGATAGCAGCCGGCTGGACAAGTGGATGAACCATAATTTAGCTAACCACTATCTATTGTGTACCTAACACTATCAAACAGTTTTTAATTCTACTCATCTATGATAGAACCACAATGTGCCATCCAGTTGCTTAGGACCTGACTTGATGCAATACTTTATCTGGCAGGTCTTTGAACAATAGCTGAATCATTTCACATTGCGGTTTTGCAAATCTACATTTTTTTTGCTGTGATTAATGACAATAAAGTGGCAACAATAATTGTACTTATCACTTTCATAAACTTTTACGGTGACTTGCTTAATATGATTATTGATCAAGTTGCTTGTCTAAGGGCTAGGTGACAACTGTAGCAGTTAATCAAGATCAACAATAAAATTATAGTTTTATCACCAATCTTTTCTTTCACTTAAGACCCCCTCTTACAGTAAACTAATGTAGGCCAAACTCACCAATATCGACAGATTTGGCCAACGTGCTAATGTGTACGGGTGCACTGTCCAACTGATGGAAGGAGGAATTGTTGATGTCCAATTTCAGATGGCAGATCAGATTGATTTAGTAGTGATAGGCTGCAGCTGATGTGCCTGCTGATGGCTTTCTCCTAAAAAACAAAGGAGCACTTGGCTAAACAGCTCCAAGCCAAAAAAAAGTGGCTGAACCGTCATTGTTCTGACCACCATCTAATATGTACAGTTGTGGCCAAAAGTATTGACACCCCGGCAATTCTGTCAGATAATACTCAGTTTCTTCCTGAAAATGATTGCAATCACAAATTCCTTGGTATTATTATCTTCATTTAATTTGTCTTCAATGAAAAAACACAAAAAGAATTGTCCTAAAGCCAAATTGAATATAATTCCACACCAAACATAAAAAAGGCGGTGAACAAAAGTATTGGCACTGTTAGAAAAATCATGTGATGCTTCTCTAATTTGTGTAATTAACAGCACCTGTAACTTACCTGTGGCACCTAACCGGTGTTGGCAATAACTAAATCACACTTGCAGCCAGTTGACATGGATTAAAGTTGACTCAACCTCTGTCCTGTGTCCTTGTGTGTACCACATTGAGCATGGAGAAAAGAAAGAAGACCAAAGAACTGTCTGAGGACTTGAGAAACCAAATTGTGAGGAAGCATGAGCAATCTCAAGGCTACAAGTCCATCTCCAAAGACCTGAATGTTCCTGTGTCTACCGTGCGCAGTGTCATCAAGAAGTTTAAAGCCCATGGCACTGTGGCTAACCTCCCTAGATGTGGACGGAAAAGAAAAATTGATGAGAGATTTCAACGCAAGGTTGTGCGGATGGTGGATAAAGAACCTTGACTAACATCCAAACAAGTTCAAGCTGCCCTGCAGTCCGAGGGTACAACAGTGTGAACCCGTACTATCCGTCGGCGTCTGAATGAAAAGGGACTGTATGGTAGGATACCCAGGAAAACCCCCAATTCTTACCCCGAGACATAAAAAAGCCAGGCTGGAGTTTGCCAAAACTTACCTGTGAAGCGTAAAACATTTTGGAAGAATGTTCTCTGGTCAGATGAGACAAAAGTAGAGCTTTTTGGGCAAAGGCATCAACATAGAGTTTACAGGAGAAAAAAAGAGGCATTCAAAGAAAAGAACACGGTCCCTACAGTCAAACATGATGGAGGTTCCCTGATGTTTTGTGGTTGCTTTGCTGCCTCTGGCACTGGACTGCTTGACCGTGTGCATAGCGTTATGAAGTCTGAAGACTACCAACAAATTTTGCAGCATAATGTAGGGCCCAGTGTGAGAAAGCTGGGTCTCTCTCAGAGATCATGGGTCTTCCAGCAGGACAATGACCCAAAACACACTTCAAAAAGCACTAGAAAATGGTTTGAGAGAAAGCACTGGAGACTTCAAGGTGGCCAGCAATGAGTTCCAGACCTGAATGCCATAGGACACCTGTGGAGAGATCTAAAAATGGCAGTTTGGAGAAGGCACCCTTCAAATATCAGGGACCTGGAGCAGTTTGCCAAAGAAGAATGGTCTAAAATTCTAGCAGAGCATTGTAAGAAACTCATTGATGGTTACCGGAAACGTTGATCGCAGTTATTTTGGCTAAAGGTTGTGCAACCAAGTATTAGGCTGAGGGTGCCAATACTTTTGTCTGGCCCATTTTTGGAGTTTTGAGTGAAATGATCAATGTTTTGCTTTTTGCTTCATTCTCTTTTGTGTTTTTTATTGAAGACAAATTAAATGAAGATAATAATACCAAATAATTTGTGATTGCAATCATTTTCAGGAAGAAACTGAGTATTATCTGACAGAATTGCAGGGGTGTCAATACTTTTGGCCACAACTGTATAGCCTACTTTACACTAGATAAGTATCAATTTGAATCATAGCAATAACTGACCACTGTAATTGAGGATGTTGAACTTATGTTACCAGTCTTACTTTTTCTTGAGTTTGGTTAAACACTTAAATTTCTCACTAAATGAACTTTCAATGAACTATTGACACATACTAGCAAAACCATTCACAGGCTGAAAAAAGTTTATAAAAGAACAAAGCCCTCTAAGTTGATGAAAATTGCACCTTGTTTTGAAGATTCCAAAAGATTGGATGGAGGTACCAACATACCACATATGAAGCCAGTACAGTTGGGACATGAGTCACTACTGTAACAAACACAGAAAGTTCCTAGAGGATTCTTTTAGCAATTTGCCCTTGCTAAAGGACATTATCTCTGGAATTGTTTGCATTGTTTTTGAACAAACAAAAATCTGATTACTTAGGGGAGCAGCGGGAATAAAGTAAGTAATAGTAAAAACTGGCCACTTTTGTAAATTTATGGTTGAGTTTTTTTGTATTTTCTACTAGAACTGTACTATATACTGTCCATGCAAGTGTAATGTGCAAATGTATGAATGATGGTATGAGCATGTGTATTTTATACCACATTTGGCCCAATGTGAATATGCATGTAAATATCCATGTATTTACACGGGTAGAATTTGACAAGACGGAAGGCCAAAACATAAGTCCCAAAAAGGTGCCCTTCACTGTCATTGTTGTTCTAAGATTGGTGGCTACGTGTAGACATTTCATGACAGAATATTGCAAAATCATATTTTTTGGCTTTTTTTTTTTTGCAAATTTGCTATTTTCACAAGACATGTCTAAGTTCACACTGAATAAATTGAAATGTAGCACTCCCATGCTATATTTCCTCAATATACTGTTTACATCCAGTCAATGTGGAGTAGACACAGCTACTTGTGGGGTAGGGTCTAGGTTAAAGATGAAGTGCTGGAATTGTTTTCGTGCTATTTCTGTGCTTATTCTACTTTTAACTCTTTCCCCACATATGACATACATCATACAGAATTCTGCAGGTTCAGTAGCAAAGCTTGCATTATATCAGGCAGAAGATGACTGTGTTGAACAGCCATATTCTTCCATTAACAACAGCATGCAGACTAGATCTGTTACTACTATTGTTTACTACATAAAGAGACTGTGCCACAAACAATTGTACGTTTTAATTAATAGAGATTAGAATAAAAATATGTTTCCCAATTGGACATGTTAAAAAAAAATTATCTTGTCCTGAGATATTCTTATAACTGTGCCCCTGTGTAATGGATGTGACAGAACATGCACAAACAGGTTGGATATACCACAGCTCCTGGGCAGAGGAGGACATTACAGATGGGAATTGCAGCCAATTCTTTCTGTGATGTAGAACAAAATTTTAAACAGGCAATGAAATGTTTTTCACACAGAAAGAATCAGCTGTGATCCCCACCTGTAATGTCTGCATACTCTTTTACTTCCTCCCCTGTACAGGAGCTGTGGTATATCCTACTTGTCATGCGTATTTAGACACATATATTATCTGGGGGCACAATTATAAGTAAAATCTCGGACTTTTTTTTAACACATCCAATTATGGAACATATTTTTCATTCCAAGATCTATTAGTTAAAATGTACAATTGTTCATAACACAATCCCTTTAAATTTCAATATCAATCTCTGAAAGTGCAGACCGTGATGTGCAATATTACATGCACCCATCAACCCCCTTTTTTGCAATCACCGATGGGCTACCACTGTAGCCAGAGTCCTGTTAATGGCCCCAGTGCCCGCCGTGTTGGTGCCCCTGGGTGGGCCATCCTGTGGCTGAGTTTCATATAAGACTATGATTCTTACTATATATGGCAATACTGTGGTATACAGTATGCAGTACAACCAATCAGACAATTGCTGGTTCAAGTACCTTAAGGGGCTAAAAAATGTTAATGTTAATCTTTTTGTTTGTTAAAAAAAACATTTTTTAGCACAATTTAAGTTTTTTTGTTTGAACTAGTCTGTAAATGCCAAAAAGATAAATAAAAGATCAAAACTCCAGAACTGCAGTTGTTTGGGTGCTGCAGAAACACATAAAAAATTGGAATAATTTATCAAATATGGTTTCAGTAAAAATGGCAGCTGCCCACATAATAAAGAGACTCTTTATACAGCTCCATCGACATAGAAATTAAAACATTACAGGCTTTGAAAAATAGGGACAAACAAAATTAAAAGGGTTTTTTCCCACGAACAAGGTTAGTTTTAATCAATAGTTCTTGTATTAATAATAATTTACACAATTGGATGTGTTTTTAAAAATAATTTTCCTGTGCTGACATAATCTTATATATGTGCCCCTGCTCTTTACTGTGTCATGGCCATATCTGACCATACAGGGACATGCTCTTGGGCAGAGGCAGATGCAAAAGAGTACAGTTGTGCGCTAAAGTTTACCTTTCCTGGCAGATATTTTGCTTTCTTGGCCTTTTTTCAGAGAATATGACTGATAAACACAAAAACATTTTTACACTCATGGTTAGTGGTTGGGTGAAGCCATTTATTGTCAAACTACTGTGTTCTCTCTTTTTAAATCATAATGACAACCAAAAACATCCAAATGACCCTGATCAAAAGTTCACATACCCCAGTTCTTAAAACCGTGTATTGCCGCCTCTAACATCAATGACAGCTTGAAGTCTTTTGTAGTAGTTGTGGATGTGGCTCTTTATTTTCTCAGGTGGTAAAGCTGCCCATTCGTCTTGGCAAAAAGCCTCCAATTCCTGTAAATTCCTTTCTTGCATGAACTGCGTGCTTGAGTTCTCTCCAGAGTGGCTCAATGATATTGCAGTCCGGAGACTGAGATGGCCATTCCAGAACCTTCGCAATGTTCTGCTTTATCGAATGACAGGTCGACTTGGTCCTGTGTTTTGGATCATTGTCATGTTGGAACGTCCAAGTATGTCCCATGTGCAGCTTCCGGACTGATGAGTGCAAATTTGCCTCCAGTATTTGCTGATATTGTGCTGCATTCATCTTTCTTTCAACTTTGACCAAGTTTCCTGTGCTTTTGCAGCTCACACATCCCAACACATCATCAGCGATCCACCTCCGTGCTTGACAGTGGAAATGGTGTTTCTTTCATCATAGGCCTGATTGACACCTCTCCAAATGTAACATTTATGGTTGTGGCCAAAAAGTTCGATTTTGGTTTCATCACCCCAAATTCTGTAATTCCTGTATTTCAGCTGATGTTATTTGTGGGGTTTTTTTTTGCATCCTGAACAATTTTCCTGGCAGTTGTGGCTGAAAATTTTGTTAGTCTAACTGATCATGGTTTGGTTTTTACAGAGCCCCTGATTTTCCATTTGTTTATCACAGTTTGAACACTGCTGACTGGCATTATCAATTCCTTGGATATCTTTTTGTATCCCTTTCCTGTTTTATACAGTTCACTTATCTTTTCCCATAGATGGCAATTCTTTTGCTTTCCCCATGACTCACAATCCAGAAACTTCAGTGGTTGGATAAAAGATGCAAGAGTCCGTCGGAACCCAGAAACTCACTCAGCTTTTATGCACACACAGATTACAAGCAAACAGGTTTCACGTAGGAATGAGCGAGTATACTCGTTACTATTCGATACTCACCGAATAGCACAGTACCCGGGCTACTCATTACTCTGCGAGTTTCCTTGCGATTACTAAGTAAGCTAAGTAACGAGTACAATGTAAGTCAATGGGAAATGCGAGTAATTCCTCAACTGCTGGACCCTATAAAGAGGTTTGGCGGCAGAGGAAAAGGCTGCAATGGCCCACATGATTGTTTAAAAGCAGGCGGTAAAAAGCCGCCGGGTTTTAAAGAATCATTACGCCCCTACTCGCTTCCCCGCCACCTGACAGCCCGATCCTCCCTTACTCCCGCCGCCTCCCCACCCGATCCTGAGTTAGGTGCGGGCGGGGAGTGAGCAGCAGGGAGCGGGGAGCAAAGGATCCAGGCGGGAAAGCCAGTGGTGAGAAGACTTCACCGGCGGCTTTCTCCTTCTGTTCTGTGCTCCCCGCTCCCTCCTGCCCCTTCCCGCTCCCTGGAGCTGCGCTCCCTGCCCAGTCATAGTTTAGGATCGGGTGGGCAGGTGGCAGGGATAGTGGAGGATCAGACTGTCAGGCAGCGGGGAGCGCAGAACCGAAGGAGAAAGCCGGAGATGAAGTCTTCTCACTGCCGGCTTTCCCGCCGGTAGTCTCAAATGAACAGCTGATTCTGGTCTGGGTCCTTCGCTCCCCGCTCCCTGCTGCTCGCTCCCCGTCTGCTTCTAACTCAGGATCAGGTGGGGAGGCGGTGGGGGTAGTGGGGGATCGTGCTGTCAGGCGGCTAGGTAGCAAGCAGGGGGCTTAATGATTTTTTAAAACCCGGCGGCTTTTTACCGCCGACTTTTAAACAATCATGTGGGCAATTGCAGCCTTTTCCTCTGCCGCCAGACCTCTTTATAGGGTCCAGCAGCTGAGGAATTACTCGGCTTACTCACTTCTCCATTGACTTACATTGTACTCGCTATTCTCGTACTGAGTACCGAGTATCGGGACCTACTCATTACGAGTATAGCGAGTCTGAATATTTCAGTACTCGCTCATCCCTAGTCTCACGTGATAATGTCATCTTTATATTTAAAACTACTTGGGCCAACTTCTATACATATTATCAGGCCAAAATCATCATGGTATATGAACGAGGGCAATATACTGTATTGAGAACTGGGGTGTGTGAACTTTTAATCATGGTCATTTGAATGTTTTTGATTGTCAATATGATTTAAAAAGAGAAAACACAGTAGTTTGACAATAAATGGCTTCATCCAACCACTAACCATGAGTGGAAAAAAGTTTTTGTGTTATCATTCAAATTCTCTGAAAAAAGTCAGAGAAAGCAAACAATCTGCCGGGTTATGTAAACTTTTGAGCACAGCTGTATACAGACATTGTAGCGCGGGATCGCAGCTGATTCTTTTTGTAAGGTAAATGTCTCCTTGGTTGTTTTTAAAAAATGTTTTACCTCAAATAATTATTTGCAATTCCCTGCTGTAATGTTTGTATACTTTTTTACGTCCTCCACTGCCCAGGAGATTTGGCACGATCAAACCATGTCCCCTGGGACGTAACGATCGTGGTCACAGATGTAACAGCGGCCCAGGAGTAAAGGGGGTCACTGACCCCAGAGTCTGCTTCAGATGTATCTGCCTCCTCACTGAGTATGTAGATCAGGGGTCTCAAACTTGGCTAAGTTGGTGGGCTGCACATAGAAAAAAGTTGATATTGAGGGGCCACATTGCTCGTAGGACTAAGTGACATTTTTAGTAATACCATAATTTTTTGTCCAAATCCTGATCTTTTAGTAATGTCCCCACCCTGGTTCCCTACTTCTAGTAATGTCCCCATCCTACTCCCCTTCTTGTAGTAATGTCTCCATCCTGGTCCCCTTCTTTTGGTAATGTCCCCATACTGATCCCCATCCTATAGTAATGTCCCACATCCTGGTCCGAATATTGTAGTAATGTCCCTATCCTGATCCCTGTCTTGTAGTAATGTCCCATCCTGGTCCTCATCATGTAGTAATGTCCCACATCCTGGTCCCAATATTGTAGTAATGTCCCCATCCTGATCCCCATCTGGACCTCATCATGTTGTAATTTCACCATCCTGGTCCCTATCTTGTAGTAATGCCTCCATCCTGGTTCTCATCATGTAGTAATGTCCCCATCCTGGTCCCCATCTTGTAGTAATGTCCCCATCCTGGTCCTCATCATGTAGTAATGCCTCCATCCTGGTTATCATCATGTAGTAACGTCTCTATCCTGGTCCTCATCATGCAGTAATGTCCCCATTCTTATCCCCTTCTTATAGTAATGTTCTCTCCCTGGGCTTCATCTTGTTGTAATGCCCCCATCCTGGTTCCCTTATAATAATGCACCGTTCTCATCCCCATATTGTGTTAATGTTCCCCACCCTGATCCCTTTCTTGTAGTACTGTCCCCATCCTGGTCCTCACATGGTAATGTCCCCATCCTGGTCCTCATAATGTTGTAATGCCGCACCCTGATCCCCTTTTGTAGAAATGTCTCCTTTCCTGGCCCTCTTCATGTAGTAATGTTCCCCATCCTGGTCCCCATATTGTAGTAATGTTCCCCATACTGATCCCCTTTTTGTAGTAATGTCCCCCATTCTCGTCCCCTTTTGTAGTGATGTCCCCCATAAAGATGCCCTTTTGTAGTCATATCCCCATACTGATCCCATTTTTGTAGTAATGTCCCCATACTGATCCCTTTTAGTAGTGATGTCCCCCATCCTGGACCCCTTTTGTAGTAATATACCCATCCTGGGCCCCATAGTGTAGTAATGCCCCCCATGCTGGTCCCCTTTTGTACTGATGTCCCCAACCTGGTCTGCCTTCTTTTTACACACACATTCTCACTCACACACTCACTCTTAAACACTCACTCTCACAAATACAGATAAATTCTCTCACACTCACTCTCACACACTCACACACATTCTCTCAATCACTCTCACACTCACTCTCACACACAAACACACACTCTCTCACACACACTCACTCTCATACACTCACTCTCATTCACAACACACCACACATTCTCTCACACACATTTTCTCTCTCACACTCAAATTCTCTCACTCTTACGCACTCACTCTCACATACACACACATTCACTCACACACTCATACACATTCACTCACACACACTCACTCACACATTCTCTCACACACACACTCACACACTCTCACACGCACACACACACACATTCTCACACACACATTCTTTCACACTCTCACTTTCACATACACACACATTCTCTCACACACACTCACATTCTCACACTCACTCTCACATATACACTCAATCTCACACTCACACACTCTCATACATAAACACACTCACTCTCACACACTCACTCTCAAACACAGACTCACTCACAAACACACTCATGCACTTACTCTCCACACAAACTCTCAGCACACACTCACTCTCACACATTCTCTCACACACTCTCACTCTTACACACGCACAGACTCTCACATACATTCTCTCACACACATTCTCACACAACCACACATTCTCTCCCATACACACATTCTCTCACTCTTACACACTCACTCTCACATACACACACACACACTCTTATACACTCA
This sequence comes from Allobates femoralis, assembly GCA_033576535.1. Classification (NCBI taxonomy): domain Eukaryota; kingdom Metazoa; phylum Chordata; class Amphibia; order Anura; family Aromobatidae; genus Allobates; species Allobates femoralis. Next base: position 449,610,515 of record JARQOC010000002.1, read on the forward strand.
CTCTCACAAGCACACACACTTTCTCACACACTCTCACACACACTCACTTACAACACACTCTCATGCAAAAACTCTCGTGCACACACACGCTCTCACACATTCGCTCACACTCTCTCTCTTACACACTCACTCTCACACACACTCACACTCTCACATTCACACTCACTCTCACATACACACACATTCTCACACACACACACACACTTTCGCTCACACAGTCATTCTCACACATATCCTCTCACACACTCACTCTCACACACTCACTCATACACACACGCATTCTCTCACACACTCTCACACTCACACTCACATTTTCACACAATCATACACACACACACACACTCACTCACATACACACACATTCTCCCACACACTCACACACTTACTCTCACGCATTCTCTCACACACTCACACATACTCACACACACATTCTCTCGCACACACTCTCACACATTCTCTCACACACATTCTCATTCTCTCACACGCACACATTCTCTCACACACTCACACATTTACTCACTCACTCTCATACACACACATTCTCTCACCCATTCTTACACTCATGCACTCACTCTCACATTCTCGCATACACTCTCATACTCACTCTCACACTCACACACACTCACTCTCACATACACACATTCTCTCACACTCACACTCACACTTACTCTCACACCCCTCAGACTCTCACACACACACACTCACTCTCACACACTCACATTCTCTCTCACACACTTACACACTCACTCTCATACTTTCACACACTCAAATTCTCTCTCCACACACTCACTCACTCATTCATTCTCACACACTCAAACACACACACACACATTCTCTCTCGCACACAGTTTTCTAACCTTCAACATGCTGGTGGTATAGTGCAGGGGTCCGCCGCACTCCCCGCTGTGTTATGACCTCCGCTAATGGGACTAACAAGCTTTGCCACTTAGCTGATCAATGCAAGCCACCAGCCAATGAGAGGCCCACAGATGACGTCATATGCCGACGGCAACTGTGAGCCACTCATTGGCTGGTGGCTTGCATTGATTGGCTAAGTGGCAGAACTTGTCAGTCCCATGGCCGGAAGTCATAACACAACGGGGAGCACGGAAGCCCTCTGCACTGTACCGCCAACATGTTGAAGTTGTCCACAATGCCGCAGGCTGCACAGTGAAGCCCCAGGGGCTGCATGCGACCCACGGGCCACATGTTTGAGACCCCTGATGTAGATCCAGCTGAAATGCATTGCAGTGCAGAGAACGGTCCAGTCCCTGTTATGTGATGCATGCTGTTGACACAGCGGCTGGGAACTGATGTCGGAAATTAGGCAACAGAATGAGAGTGACGTCATCCACTTTGCTGTGTACTGCGCTGTCAGTGGAATGGCTGTGTGCTGGCTCCAAAGGACATGGGACGATGTGGGAGCCCATTTATACCATGATGGGCACATTTATACCAGGATGAGGGACATATATACCATGATTGGGGATATACATACCAGGATGCCTCCATATACACTAGGATGGGGACCATCCATACAATGATGGGGAACAGATATACCAGGATAGAGGACATGTATAGCAGAATGGGGACATATATACCAGCAGAAAGAGCATACATACCAGGATGGGGATCATATATACCAAGATGGGCCCAGGATGAGGACCATAAATACCTGGATAGGGGACATTTATACCTGAATGGTGATCATATATACCAGGACGGGGAATCATATATGCCAGGTTTGGGAATATATATATACCAGAATGGGGGACATACAGTATATACCAGAATGCCCCCATATATACCAGGATGTGGACCATACAGTTAGGGCCAGAAATATTTGGACAGTGACACAATTTTCGCGAGTTGGGCTCTGCATGCCACCACATTGGATTTGAAATGAAACCTCTACAACAGAATTCAAGTGCAGATTGTAACGTTTAATTTGAAGGGTTGAACAAAAATATCTGATAGAAAATGTAGGAATTGTACACATTTCTTTACAAACACTCCACATTTTAGGAGGTCAAAAGTAATTGGACAAATAAACATAACCCAAACAAAATATTTTTATTTTTAATATTTTGTTGCGAATCCTTTGGAGGCAATCACTGCCTTAAGTCTGGAACCCATGGACATCACCAAACGCTGGGTTTCCTCCTTCTTAATGCTTTGCCAGGCCTTTACAGCCGCAGCCTTCAGGTCTTGCTTGTTTGTGGGTCTTTCCGTCTTAAGTCTGGATTTGAGCAAGTGAAATGCATGCTCAATTGGGTTAAGATCTGGTGATTGACTTGGCCATTGCAGAATGTTCCACTTTTTTGCACTCATGAACTCCTGGGTAGCTTTGGCTGTATGCTTGGGGTCATTGTCCATCTGTACTATGAAGCGCCGTCCAATCAACTTTGCAGCATTTGGCTGAATCTGGGCTGAAAGTATATCCCGGTACACTTCAGAATTCATCCGGCTACTCTTGTCTGCTGTTATGTCATCAATAAACACAAGTGACCCAGTGCCATTGAAAGCCATGCATGCCCATGCCATCACGTTGCCTCCACCATGTTTTACAGAGGATGTGGTGTGCCTTGGATCATGTGCCGTTCCCTTTCTTCTCCAAACTTTTTTCTTCCCATCATTCTGGTACAGGTTGATCTTTGTCTCATCTGTCCATAGAATACTTTTCCAGAACTGAGCTGGCTTCTTGAGGTGTTTTTCAGCAAATTTAACTCTGGCCTGTCTATTTTTGGAATTGATGAATGGTTTGCATCTAGATGTGAACCCTTTGTATTTACTGTCATGGAGTCTTCTCTTTACTGTTGACTTAGAGACAGATACACCTACTTCACTGAGAGTGTTCTGGACTTCAGTTGATGTTGTGAACGGGTTCTTCTTCACCAAATAAAGTATGCGGCGATCATCCACCACTGTTGTCATCCGTGGACGCCCAGGCCTTTTACAGTTCCCAAGCTCACCAGTCAATTCCTTTTTTGCCAGAATGTACCCAACTGTTGATTTTGCTACTCCAAGCATGTCTGCTATCTCTCTGATGGATTTTTTCTTTTTTTTCAGCCTCAGGATGTTCTGCTTCACCTCAATTGAGAGTTCCTTTGACCGCATGTTGTCTGGTCACAGCAACAGCTTCCAAATGCAAAACCACACACCTGGAATCCACCCCTGACCTTTTAACTACTTCATTGATTACAGGTTAACGAGGGAGACGCCTTCAGAGTTAATTGCAGCCCTTAGAGTCCATTGTCCAATTACTTTTGGTCCCTTGAAAAAGAGGAGGCTATGCATTACAGAGCTATAATTCCTAAACCCTTTTTCCGATTTGGATGTGGAAACTCTCATATTGCAGCTGGGAGTGTGCACTTTCAGCCCATATTATATATATAATTGTATTTCTGAACATGTTTTTGTAAACAGCTAAAATAACAAAACTTGTGTCACTGTCCAAATATTTCTGGCCCTAACTGTATATACCAGGATGGGGACATATATACCAGCATCGTTGCATTATATATACAAAGATGTGGACATACTTACCAGGATGGGCCCACTTATACCATGATGGGGACATATATATACCAGGATGAGGGACATACATACCATGATTGGGGATATATATACCAGGATGCTTCCATATATACCAGGATGAGGACCATCCATACCATGATGGGGAACATATATACCAGAAGACATTTATAGCAGAATGGGTACATATATACCAGCAGGAGGAGCATACATACCAGGATGGGGTTCATATATACCAAGATAGGCCCAGGATGAGGGCCATAAATATCTGGACAGGGGACATTTATACCTGGATGGGGATCATATATACCAGGACAGGGAATCATATATGCCGGGACTGGGAATATATATACCAGGATCAGGGACATATATACCAGAATGCCAATTGTGACTAACAATCATTTAATTAACTGGGTATCAATTACCAATTGAGGATTATTATAAAACCCCTCAACTGACGATTGTTGGTATTTCTAATACCCCTCAATTGGTTGTTGATACCCAGCTAATTAATTGATTGTTTGAATATACCAGAATGCCTCCATATATACCAGGATGGGGAACATATATACCAGCATGGGGACATATATATCAGGAGCAGAAGCATATATACCAGGATAAGGAAATATATAGCAGGATTGATGACATGTACAGTTGTGGCCAAAAGTATTGACACCCCCTACAATTCTGTCAGATAATACTCAGTTTCTTCCTGAAAATGATTGCAATCACAAATTCTTTGGTATTATTATCTTCATTTAATTTGTCTTCATTGAAAAAAACACAAAAGAGAATAAAGCAAAAAGCAAAACATTGATCATTTCACACAAAACTTCAAAAATGGGCCAGACAAAAGTATTGGCACCCTCAGCCCAATACTTGGTTGCACAACCTTTAGCCAAAATAACTGCGATCAACCACTTCCGGCAACCATCAATGAGTTTCTTACAATGTTCTGCTGGAATTTTAGACCATTCTTCTTTGGCTAACTGCTCCAGGACCCTGATATTTGAAGGGTGCCTTCTCCAAACTGCCATTTTTAGATCTGTCCACAGGTGTTCTATTGGATTCAGGTCTGGACTCATTGCTGGCCACCTTAGAAGTCTCCAATGCTTTCTCTCAAACCATTTTCTAGTGCTTTTTGAAGTGTGTTTTGGGTCATTGTCCTGCTGGAAGACCCATGACCTCTGAGGGAGACCCAGCTTTCTCACACTGGGCCCTACATTATGCTGCAAAATTTGTTGCTAGTCTTCAGACTTCATATTGCCATGCACATGGTCAAGCAGTCCAGTGCCAGAGGCAGCAAAGCAACCACAAAACATCAGGGAACCTCCGTCATGTTTGACTGTAGGGACCATGTTCTTTTCTTTGAATGCCTCTTTTTTTCTCCTGTAAACTCTATGTTGATGCCTTTGCCCAAAAAGCTCTACTTTTGTCTCATCTGTCCAGAGAACATTCTTCCAAAATGTTTTAGGCTTTCTCAGGTAAGTTTTAGCAAACTCCAGCCTGGCTTTTTTATGTCTCAAGGTAAGAAGTGGGGTCTTCCTGGGTATCCTACCATACAGTCCCTTTTCATTCAGACGCCGACGGATAGTACAGGTTGGCACTGTTGTACCCTCGGACTGCAGGGCAGCTTGAACTTGTTTGGATGTTGGTCGAGGTTCTTTATCCACCATCCGCACAATCTTGCATTGAAATCTCTCGTCAATTTTTCTTTTCCGTCCACATCTAGGGAGGTTAGCCACAGTGCCATGTGATTTAAACTTCTTGACAGAGGTTGAGTCAACTTTAATCCATGTCAAGCACTGCCAACTACTCACAGTGCGCATTTGTAACAGGTCCCAATGTGCTGCAGCTCATCGGGACCTGTCACAAGCGATTGGATTGTGCAGCAGTGTGGCGCCGTATGGGGCTGTGTAAAACAAAGAATGAATTGTAAAATAAAGTTTTTAAAAATATGAGAAAAAATAAATAAACAAAGTTTAAATCACCCCCCTTTTCCCCCATTCAAAATAAAAGTATTAAAAAAAATACACATATATGGTATCGCAGCATTCAGAAATGCCCGCTCTTTCAATATATAAAATCAATTAATGAGAGCCGTAAACTGCATAACGGAAAAAAAGGTCCAAAGGCCAAAATTGTTTTTTTGGTTACTACAATATTGCTATAAAATGCAATAACAAGCGATCAAAACAGCATATCCACCCAAAAATGGTGTCATTGGAGACATCAGCTCAAGAAGCAAAAAATAGGCTGTCACACAGCCCAAGATCCCCAAAAATGAGGACGCTACAGGTTACAGAACATGGCGCAAAAAGTGTGATTCTTTTTTTTTTCAAACTTCTTAATTTTTTTTCACCACTTACCGTATATACTCGTGTATAAGCCGACCCGTGTATAAGCCGACCCCCCTACTTTTGCCCCCAAAAACTGGGAAAACTTATTGACTCGCGTATAAGCCGAGGGTGGACTCCAGCACAGGTATACAACCCCCAGCAGTGAGGTATACAGCAGCCTCCCCAGTGGTAGTATACAGCAGCAGCCCCAGTGGTAGTATACAGCAGCCCCAGAGGTATATACAGCCCCAGAGGTATATGCAACCCCAGAGGTATATGCAGCCCATATGCAGCCCCAGAGGTATATGCAGCCCCATATGCAGCCCCAGAGGTATATGCAGCCCCATATGCAGCCCCAGAGGTATATGCAGCCCCATATGCAGCCCCAGAGGTATATGCAGCCCCATATGTAGCCCCATATGTATATGCAGCCCCATATGTATATGCAGCCCCATATGCAGCCCAGGGGTATATGCAGCCCCAGAGGTATATGCAGCCCCATATGCAGCCCCAGAGGTATATGCAGCCCCAGAGGTATATGCAGCCCCAGAGGTATATACAGCAGCCCTAGTGGTGTATACAGCAGCCCCAGTGGTAGTATACAGCAGCCCCAGTGGTAGTATACAGCAGCCCCAGTGCTGTATACAGCAGCAGCCCCAGGGCTGTATACAGCAGAAGCCCCAGGGCTGTATACAGCAGAAGCCCCAGGGCTGTATACAGCAGAAGCCCCAGGGCTGTATACAGCAGAAGCCCCAGGGCTGTATACAGCAGAAGCCCCAGGGCTGTATACAGCAGACGCGCCCCAGGGCTGTATACAGCAGCAGCCCCAGGGCTGTATACAGCCGCAGCCCCAGGGCTGTATACAGCCGCAGCCCCAGGGCTGTATACAGACGCAGCCCCAGGGCTGTATACAGCCGCAGCCCCAGGGCTGTATACAGCCGCAGCCCCAGGGCTGTATACAGCCGCAGCCCCGGAGGTATACAGGCCCCCCCCATCAAGCTCCAGGGCCCCCCCCTTGAGGTCTGAAAAATAAAAAAGAATGAATACTTCACCTGTCCGACGCCTTCTGCCGCTGTGTGATCCCCAGTTCCAAGTGAGGTCTCTTCTGACAGGACCTGTGGTGATGTCAGAGGGGCGTTCCCGGGCACTCGCGGTCATGTGATACATATCACATGACCGCGAACAGCCAATCAGCGCTGGGAACGCCCCGGGAACGCCCCCCCTCTGACGTCACCACAGGTCTTCTCAGTACACCTCACTGAATGAAGCCCGGGATCGCGTGTCGGCAGCTGCGGACGGCGCGACAGGAGACTGGCAAGTATGATATTCCTTTACAGGACGCCGATCAAGGGGGGGGCCCTGGAGCTTGATGGGGGGGGGGGCCTGTATACCTCCGGGGCTGCGGCTGTATATATATTCATATACTCGCGTATAAGCCGAGGGGGGACTTTTCAGCCCAAATTTTGGGCTGAAAAAGTCGGCTTATACGCGAGTATATACGGTAGATAACAGTAAAAGTATACATGTTTGATATCTAAAAAACTCATAACCGACCTGAGGCATCACACCGTCATGTCACTTTTAGCAAATAGTGACCATGGCGAATAAAAAAACCAAAAAACAAACGTGTAATTGCACTTTTTTGCAATTTCACGGCATTTTGGAATTTTTTTTCCCATTTTCCTGTACACTATATGGTAAAATAAATTATTGCATCTGAAAGTACAAGTTGTCTTGCAAAAGACAAGCACCCAAATGTTTATATTGATGGAAAAATAAAAAAGTTGGCCCTTGGAAGCAGGGGAGCAAAAAACGAAAACGAAAAATTCCCGGATGGTGAAGGGGTTAATACATATTGAATAAAGAGCGGGCAGTTCATTACTTTTTATAGGATTTAGAATGCTACAAGTGCCCATACATCTGACTAATGCGGGTGTTTGTGTGTGTGTGCGTTTGGGGGTCAAGTGTAAATTTTGCACCGGGTCCCTTCAGACTCTATTTACGCCACTGCATGTTCCTGTACCATCAGACACGGCCATTACACAGTGCATAGCAGGAACACATATAGGATTATCTCAGCATAGGAATATTTTTATTACACTCATCCAATTGTGAAATATATTATAATTCTCAGATTTATAGATTAACCCCTTAAGGACCGAGTCACTTTGCAGCTTAATGACCAGACCATTTTTTGTAATTCTGACCAGTGTCCCTTTATGAGGAAATATCTCTGGAACGCTTCAACGGATCCTAGCAATTATGAGATTGTTTTTTTGTGACATATTGGGCTTCATGTTAGTATTAAATTTAGATCGATAATCTTTGCGTTTATTTGTGAAAAAATCAAAAATTTGGCAAAAATTTAGAAAATGTAGCAATTTTTACATTTTTAATTTTTATTCTGCTAAACAGAGAGTTATGTGCCACAAAATAGTTAATAAATAACATTTCCCACATGTCTGCTTCACATCAGCACAATTTTGGAAGAAAAAGAAAAAATTGGTAGGACGTTATAAGGGTTCAAAGTTCATCAGCAATTACCGTGTATACTCGTGTATAAGCCGACCCGTGTATAAGCCGACCCCCTACTTTTGCCCCCAAATCCTGGGAAAACCTATTGACTCGTGTATAAGCCGAGGGTGGACCCCAGCACAGGTATACAGCCCCCAGCAGTGTGGTATACAGGCCCCCCAATGGTAGTATACAGCAGCCTCCCCAGTGGCATATACAGGCCCCAGTAGTATATACAGCAACCCCAGTGGTATACAGCAGCCTCCCCAGTGTTATACAGACCCCACCAGTATATACAGCAGCCCCACTGGTATATACAGCAGCCCCAGTGGTATACAGGCCCCACCAGTATATACAGCAGCCCTGGGGGTATACAGCAGCCCCCAGGGGTTATACAGCACCCCCCATGGGTTATACAGCTGCCCCCAGGGGTTATACAGCAGCCCCCAGGGGTAATACAGCGGCCCCCAGGGGTAATACAGCGGCCCCCAGGGGTAATACAGCGGCCCCCAGGGGTATACAGCGCCCCAGGGGGTATACAGCGGCCCCCTGGGGGTACCCAGCAGCCCCTGGGGTACCCAGCAGCCACAGGGGATACCCAGCAGCCCCCTGGGGGTACCCAGCAGTCCCCAGGGGGTATGCAGCAGCCCCCAGGGGGTACCCAGCAGCCCCCTGGGGTACCCAGCAGCCCCCAAATGCTGGCACTCACCCCCCTCCTGCTTATCCTACCATCCCGGTCTTCTGCTCAGCGCCGCTCCTCGGTCCTCCGTTCTTCATGCTCCGTCCTCGCTGCATCCGGGATCTCCGGCCGTCGCACGATGACGTCATATGCCTGCGACGGCCGGGGATCCCGGATGTAGCTGGACGGGAGGATGAAGAACGGAGCACCGAGGAGCGGCGCTGAGCAGAAGACCGGGATGGTAATATAAGCAGCGGGGGGGGCCCTTAGAAGGAGGGGGGGTGAGTGCCAGCATTTGGGGGCATATATGAACTGCTTCCCCCTGCCGCTGATTGACAGGGGGAAGCAGTGCATATATAATGAGCGGCCCCACGTGACTGGGCCGCTCATACAGCAGCCTCCCCCCGCCTCCTCCAGCCTCCACAGCCCCCACCAACCGTATTGACTCGTGTATAAGCCGAGGGGGAGACTTTTCAGCCCAAATTTTGGGCTGAAAAACTCGGCTTATACACGAGTATATACGGTATTCATTTTTCCTGCAAAATTTACAAAACCACATCACATTTGAAGTCTCTTTAAGGGGCGTATATGACAGAAAACACCCAAAAGTGACACCATTCCAAAAACTGCACCCTTCAAGTTACTCAAAACTACATTCAAGAAGATTATTAACCCTTCAGGTGCTTCACAGGAACTAAAATAAAGTTGAAGGAAAAAATGGACATTTTAATTTTTGTAACAAAAATGTTCTTTTAGCCTCAATTTTTTCATTTTCACATGGGCAACAGGATAAAATGCATCCTAAAATGTGTTGGGCAATTTCTCCTGAGTACACAGATACCTCATATATGGTCATAAACCACTGTTTGGGCGCACGGCAGGGCTCAGAAGGGAAGGAGCGCCATTTGAATTTTAGAGCCAATTTTCCGTTCAAAAAGTGAAAAGGCGCTCCTTCACTTCTGAGCGCTGCCGTGCGCCCAAACAGTGGTTTATGACCCCATATAAGGTATCGGTGTGCTAGGAGAAATTGGCCAACAAATTTTGGATGTATTTTATCCCTTTGCCCATGTGAAACTGAAAAAATGTAGGCAAAAAGAAATTGGGTGAAAAAAAAGTGTTTTTCATTTTTATGGATGAATTTTGAAGCATCTGGGGTTCAAAGTGCTCACTATGCATCTAGATACGTTCCTTAGGGGTCTAGTTCCAAATTTGTGGGGAGCTCCAATGTGGCGACACACCGGGACCCTCCAAACTCGACATGGTGTCCGCTAACAATTAAATGGAAAATTACCTCAATTTGTTAGCGGACACCATGTCGCGTTTGGAGGGTCCCTATGTGTCTCCACATTGGAGCTCCCCCACAAGTGACCCCATTTTGGAAACTAGACCACCCACCTAGATGCATAGTGAGCACTTTGAACCTCCAGGTGCTTCACAAATTGACCCATAAAAATGAAAAAAGAAACTTTGTGGAAAAAAAGTGCTTTTTCATTTTTATGGATGAATTTGTGAAGCATCTGGGGGTTCAAAGTGCTCACTATGCATCTAGATACGTTCCTTAGGGGGTCTAGTTTCCAAAATGGGGTCACTTGTGGGGGAGCTCCAATGTGGAGACACATAGGGACCCTCCAAATGCGACATGGTGTCCGCTAACAAATTGAGGTAATTTTCCATTTAAATTGTTAGCGGACACCATGTCGCGTTTGGAGGGTCCCTGTGTGTCTCCACATTGGAGCTCCCTCCACAAGTGACCCCATTTTGGAAACTAGACCCCCAAACGAACGTATCTAGATGCATAGTGAGCACTTTGAACCCCAGATGCTTCAGAAATTCATCTGTAAAAATGAAAAAGCACTTTTTTTTCCACAAATAATTTCTTTTTTCATTATTACGGATCAATTTGTGAAGCCCCTGGTGGTTTAAAGTGCTCACTATGCATCTAGGTATAATCCTTTGGGGTCTCGTTTCTAAAATGGGGTCAATTGTGGGGAGCTCCAATGTGGAGACACACAGGGGCTCTCCATACGTAACATGGTGTCCACTAACAATTGGAATTGTTAGCGGACACCTTGTAGGATATGAAGAGCCCCTATGTGCCTAAACATTGGAGCTCCCCCACAAGTGACCCCATTTTGGAAACTAGACCACCCATCTAGATGCATAGTGAGCACTTTGAACCCCCAGGTGCTTCACAAATTGACCCTAAAAATGAAAAAAGAAACTTTGTGGGAAAAAAAGTGCTTTTTCATTTTTATGGATGAATTTGTGAAGCATCTGGGGGTTCAAAGTGCTCACTATGCATCTAGATACGTTCCTTAGGGGGGTCTAGTTTCCAAAATGGGGTAATTTGTGGGGGATCTCCAATGTGGCGACACACCAGGACCCTCCAAACGCGACATGGTGTCCGCTAACAATTTGAATGGAAAATGACCTCAATTTGTTAGCGGACACCATGTCGCGTTTGGAGGGTCCCTATATGTCTCCACATTGGAGCTCCCCCACAAATGACCCCATTTTGGAAACTAGACCCCCAAAGTAACGTATCTAGATGCATAGTGAGCACTATGAACCCCTAGATGCTTCAGAAATTCATCTGTAAAAATGAAAAAGCACTTTTTTTTCCCACAAATAATTTCTTTTTTCATTATTACGGATCAATTTGTGAAGCCTCTGGGGGTTCAAAGTGCTCACTATGCATCTACATATAATCATTTGGGGGTCTAGTTTCCAAAATGGGGTCACTTGTGGGGGAGCTCCAATGTGGAGACACACAGGGGCTCTCCATACGCAACATTGTGTCCACTAACAATTGGAATTGTTAGCGGACACCTTGTAGGATATGAAGAGCCCCTATGTGCCTAAACATTGGAGCTCCCCCACAAGTGACCCCATTTTGGAAACTAGACCACCCATCTAGATGCATAGTGAGCACTTTGAACCCCAGGTGCTTCACAAATTGACCCGTAAAAATGAAAAAAGAAACTCTTTGTGGAAAAAAAAGTGCTTTTTCATTTTTATGGATGAATTTGTGAAGCATCTGGGGGTTCAAAGTGATCACCATGCATCTACATACGTTCCTTCGGGGGTCTAGTTTCCAAAATGGGGTCACTTGTGGGGGTGCTCCAATGTTCAGGCACACAGGGAGGGGCTCTCCATACCCGACATGGTTTCCGCTAACAATTGGAGCTAATTTTCCATTAAAATTGTTAGCGGACACCATGTCGCATATGGCGAACCCATGTGCCACCAGCACAAGGGCAACTGGAAGAGTTGGGGTACAGCACCAGAAAATGCCGCCTCTAATGAATGCGCTATTTTCTTGGGTGGCTGTGGGTTGAAATTTGCAGCGTGGGGGACCCACAACATTTGGGTCTCTCCACGCTGAGGATTCCAGTCAGCCAGCTACCAAGTTGTACATGGCTGGCTACAAAAAATACAGCGAAGGCCTTTTTTTTATTTCTGGAACTAATTCTAGAAAAAAAAATGACGTGGGGCTCCGCCATATTTTTGGTCCAGCCAGGTACAACTTGGCAGCTACAGACTGCCAGCAACCTCAAGCTGCCTTGTTGTACCTGGCTGCAACCAAAAATACAGCGAAGCCCATTTTTTTTATTTCTAGAACTAATTCTAGAAAAAAAATGACGTAGGGCTCCGCCATATTTTTGGCCCAGCCAGGTACAACTAGGCAGCTGGGGGTGGAATCCTCAGCATGGAAAGGCCCAAGTGTTCTGGGCCCCCCATGCTGCGAATTGCAGCCTGCAGCCACCCCAGAAAATGGCGCATTCATTGAAGCGCCATTTTCTGGCGCTGTACCCATGCTCTTCCAGCTGCCCTGGTGCCGGTGGCAAACTGGGTAATAAAGGGGTTAATGCCAACTTTTTATTGGCAGCTGGCACTAAGCCCGGGATTCATAATATAGGGCGAATGTTAGACCCGCCATTAGGAATCTCTGGTAAATAGTCAGAAAATACACACATTGAAAAATCTTTTTATTTGAAAAAAAAACACAAAATTCGGACTCCATCTTTATTATAAAGATCCGACGTAGTCCACAACGAAGGTCCCACGACGCTCGATCGCCTCTGCTCAATCCAGAGACTACAGTAAGGGATCAAGTGTCCTCTTCCTAGAGTCTCGGAGGTCAGAGTTATGGTGCACTGTATGACAATGATCTGTCATATAGTGCACCATGACTATGATCCCAGAGACTATAGCAAGAGGACACTTGATCTCTTGTTGCACCCATCCATCCACCTATGCACCCATCATCCACGCACGCACACGACCAAGCACGCACATCCACACACGCACATCCACGCATGCACACATCCACGCACGCATGCTGACATCCACGCACGCACATCCACGCACGCAAATCCACGCACATCCACGCACGCACATCCACGCACGCTGACATCCACGCATGCACACATCCACGCACGCAAACATCCACGCACGCACACATCCACGCACGCATGCTGACTCCCATGCACATCCACACACACATCCACGCACACATCCACGCACATCCACGCACATATCCACGTACGCACACATCCACGCAAGCACACATCCACGCACGCACATCCACGCACGCACATCCACGCACGCTGACCTTCACGCACGCTGACATTCACGCACGCTGAAATCCACGCACACATGCTGACATCCATGCATGCACATCCACGTACATCCACACACACATCCACACACGCACATCCACGCACGCACACATCCCCGCACGCACGCTGATATCCACGCACGCACATCCACGCACACATCCATTCACGCACACATCCATGCATGCACATCCACGCACGCATGCTGACATCCACGCACGCTGACATCCACGCACGCACATCCACGCACAACCACACACACATCCACGCACGCACACATCCACGCACGCACATCCACGCACGCACATCCACGCACATCCACGCACGCACATCCACGCACGCTGACATCCACGCATGCACACATCCACGCACGCAAACATCCACGCACGCACACATCCACGCACGCATGCTGACTCCCATGCACATCCACACACACATCCACGCACACATCCACGCACATCCACGCACATATCCACGTACGCACACATCCACGCAAGCACACATCCACGCACGCACATCCACGCACGCACATCCACGCACGCTGACCTTCACGCACGCTGACATTCACGCACGCTGAAATCCACGCACACATGCTGACATCCATGCACGCACATCCACGTACATCCACACACACATCCACACACGCACATCCACGCACGCACACATCCCCGCACGCACGCTGATATCCACGCACGCACATCCACGCACACATCCATTCACGCACACATCCATGCATGCACATCCACGCACGCATGCTGACATCCACGCACGCTGACATCCACGCACGCACATCCACGCACAACCACACACACATCCACGCACGCACACATCCACGCACGCACATCCACGCACGCACATCCACGCACGCTGACATTCACGCACGCTGACATTCATGCACGCTGACATCCACGCACGCATGCTGACATCCACGCAGGCACATCCACATCTACGCACATCCACACACACATCCACACACGCACATCCACGCACGCACACATCCTCGCACGCACACATCCACGTACGCACGCTGACATCCACGCACGCTGACATCCACACACGCTGACATCCACGCACGCACATCCACATCCACGCACATCTACACACACATCCACGCACGCACACATCCACGCACGCACATCCACATCCACGCACACATCCACGTACGCACACATCTACACACGCACATTCACGCACGCACATCCACGCACGCACATCCAGGCACGCACGCTGACATTCACGCTTGCTGACATTCATGCACGATGACATCCATGCACGCACACATCCACACACGCACACATCCACGCACGCACGCTGACATCCACACACGCTCATCCACGCACGCACAGCCACACACACATCCACGCACCACACATCCACGCAGGCACATCCAAGCACGCACATCCACGCACGCACACATCCATCCATTCACCCATCCATCCATCCATTCACCCATCCATCCACCCATCCATCCATCCATCCATCCATCCACACATCCATCTATTCATTCATTCATACTTACCCACCGATGAGGAGGAGGAGCCCCTGAGAAGAGGAGGGGCCACACCGGAGACTGCAGAGGAGACCGACGGTGCGGGCCAGTGTACCGGCGTGTGCAGCCCGCCGGAATAGGTGAGTGGGGCTGGGGGGTGGGTATGAGCAGGGGGTGGGTACGAGCAGGGGAGAGGGGGCCTCACAGCTTGACCGGCGGGCGCATGATCCCGCCGGCAGAAAAACTATAGAAGGAGGAGGGCGGGTGGATGGCGGGGACCGGTATGGGGGTTGCAGGCCGGACACAGGAGCCCTGGACACATTGGGGGCTGGACACAGGGAGGGCTGGACAGGACACAGGGGCGGGCTGGAGCATTTGATAATGGCCGGCGGGTGCGGTGCAGCCCGCCGGCAGATAAGTATGATTCGGGAAGGGGGGGGAAGGGGTTAACAAGTGTCCCCACACATCTGCCCCTGACCCTTAGCTGTCACTGACAGCTGTTAGATTTGAGCTGTCACTGTTTGTTTAGAAGCAGTGACAGTTCAAAGCCATGACGAGTTTAGCCGTCATGATGCGGGAACTCATCATGCGGCTAAACTCATCATTAGTCGTAATGGGGTTAAAATCAACTTTGTGGGAAAACCTTTTTAAATTTTATTTATTTCAGACATTTCGCAATTTGTTTTCACATTTTTAAATATATATGTATACATATTAAAAAAGCAATGCAGGTCCAGAATTGTCGCAATCATATTGAGTTGAAGGATCATGTATTCTGGTAATTTTTATGACGCAATGTAAGCCGTATAAACAAAACCCAAAAAACTATTGCAATATTGCAGGGTTTTTTGCAATTTCACCACACTTGGAATTATTTTTCCTGTTTTCCAGTACATTGAATAGTAAAATTAATGTTGTGATTCAAAACTGTAACTCATCCCATAAAAGCACAATATTCGTGTATATGTCAACAGATAAATATATACGAGTTATGGCTTTTGCAAGAATAAAAGATAGAGCACAAAAATGGAAAAATGCCTTGGTGGAAAAAGGTTAAAGTACTGTTAAATGCCTTAGCGCATGTTTACACCTAATTCAAAATCTTTGATTTATGTATCAAACAATTTTCATTGATTTTTAATTACCTATTTTTATCAGGTATTCATTATAAATGATTTTTCTTTCATTGCGGATTTATATGATTGCTCACTTAAAAAAACTTTCAATATTTCAGTTTTTACATTGCCAAGCACAAACATAACAACTGTCTGTTATTTCCTGTTTTCTGCAGTCTTCTTGCTTTGCTCTATAGATTAAACGAATGGACAGAGTTATCTCTTTATTTTTTAATGTTTTTTCTTGAAGTTGAGTAGCTGAATACTATTATTCTGATTGTGACATGCTGTGTGTACCGTAATTTTTATTACATAATTACGTGCATTTTCTGGTTTATCTTTTGGCATTGGAGCGGTTTCGATTTGGCAATTGTTTCCACTTTAAATATTTATGTACATTATATGTTCCCAGCTCTATATTTCACAATTAATTTGATTTAAGAAGTGAAACATTTTAAAATAGTTATATATAGTTTATTTGTAAAAGGGTTGACGAAATGACATTGCATTGCAACATATTGTTACAATCTGTGTACTTGTAGAAATAATCGTGCATTTCTTTCTTTCATACCAAGGAAAGTGGAAGTTTTTATTTTTGTTTCCTTAATCGGCAGGAAACTGTAAAACCCCAAAATATCAGTCATTTTTTATTTAATATAGAGATTTACCATTTACCAAGAAATGAAAGCTAAAACACTATTGGAATATTGAAGCCTTACATGTTTCATTAGGCTAACAAACCTGCCATCATAGGGGGTGTATAAATAAAGAAATAATTTAAAAAATTTGCTTAGGGGTCCCCTGTATTTTTGATTCTCAGAACAAAGTGGACTTTGGATGGCAATCAACAGTACATTGGAGCCCATTATTTATTTTTTATTATTTAAATAAATAATTTTTTAAAAATGCTTGGGCTCCACCTTATTTTTGATTGTCAGCCAAGGTAAAACCAAGCAGCTGGGGGATGGTATTTTCAGCATTGTGAGGGACATAGTTGTTGGGCTTCCCAGGCTTCAGAATAACAGCCCGCAGCCACCCTAGAAATTGGCAGATTCATTAGAAGTGCCAATTCCTGGTGCTTTACCTGGCTCTTCCCAATGCCCTGGTGAGGTGGCATCAGGATGATAGAGGGGTTAATGATAGCTGAGTATTGATAACTGTCATCAGATTGATAATATTCAGGCTTCTGTGAGACCCACCGATTATCAATCCTGTGCGTGAATAGTTAAAAAGCACACATAAAAAATCTTTTATTTTAAATAAACCACACAGACAACCTTCTTCTACCCATTCTTAACCCTAAATATACCTTCAGACGATAATCCACTGCAATGTTTAGCGAAGCACACTCAGCTCTGCTACATGCGCGGTGAGCAGAGACATTAGTGTCCGCTCACCACGAGTATCGCTAGAGTGAGAAGTGGTTGTCAGAGTAGTGATCTCAGAGAGTTCATTTGAGTACACAGGCATGGCTCAGTCTAAGTCATGTGCAGTGAGCGGACATTAATTTCTCCACTCATGCATGCAGTAGAGCTGAATGTGCTTTGCTGGACATCGCTGTGGATTATCGTCGGAGGGAATGTTTGGAGTTAATAAATGTGTAGAAGAGGGTTGTTGTGTGTTTTATGTAAAATAAAGGAATTTTTGGGTGTTTTTTTTAATTATTTACTCACAGGAATGATAATGCTGCTTTTTTAGTCACTATTTTGGTTTCTTTTACAGCCCCAAACTGAACAGCAACACAAACTTCTCAGGGAAGTCTGTGGTCAGGGTCCATGCCCGAACACTAGGTGTTCGGTACAGACCCCAAACTGTAAAGTTCTGGTTTACCCATCTTTACTTATAAGGTCATATACACATCCTCAGGAACAGGATATTTTGCACCCTCTTACATGAGCCATATTAGAAAGCTACTCTATATAAGCAGCTCTGTTTCTGGTGGGCTCATGCTTTGTATTACATGTCTGGCCATTTATCTTGATGGCTAGCGTGTAATAGTACAATTCCTGTGCAGCAGCTATTGCTAAACAAAATGCATGATTGTTGGCAATTTCCTCTGATAACATCTGTTTTTTTCCAGGGGCCGTTGGAAGCAGGATCAGAGTTACTCAGCTTATCGAACCCAGTGGTTGCATACTCGAAGGGGTTGTCTTTTATGCATTCAGCATTAACTAATTTGCTCCAATCACATCAGTTTAACCTCTTAAGGCCCCGTCACACGTGTCAACCAAGGCTGCGATGTCGGAAGCGATGTGCGGGTGCGCGGTCGCTTCCGACATCGCAGCCTTGGTGTCACACGGCAGGATGTTGCCGGTAACGCTGCAGCGATGCGGGCGGAGCCATCGCTCACTGGGCTTTGATCAACCCAGCGAGCGAACCACAGCAGTAGCTAGGCATTAG
This sequence comes from Allobates femoralis, assembly GCA_033576535.1. NCBI lineage: Eukaryota > Metazoa > Chordata > Amphibia > Anura > Aromobatidae > Allobates > Allobates femoralis. The sequence continues at coordinate 449,629,204 of JARQOC010000002.1, forward strand.
GCAAAAAGATTGTACAAATAATTAAAATCTGGTAGCAATTACTTGGGTCTGAGTCCAGTAAGTGGAAGAGGGGGCCCCTTAGGCAAAAACAAACATACAAAGCCACAGAGCTCATTCAGCCTCTCATCGCCATCTTACCAGCAATGCAGTACAATGCAGATAAACTATCTGACTGCTACTACAGTTGAACTTGCTACTGTGATTGGTATTATGCAGTAGTTTGGGGATGGATCCCGGCAAGGCATGGCTGATCTGGACACGGAGTATGTCATCTTTCTTACAACTCCAGGGACAGAGTGTGATTCAGCAGCACCAGATTTGGAGCAGCATGAACAGGACATGGATACATATGTCTCCTGGAGCTGCACCGCACTACTTATTTTGGGTCTCAACTGCAAGGAGGTGCAGATCCAATCCTGGGCTCAGATGCTAGACGACGAGTACATAAGGAGCTCACAGCAGTCAAAAGGTCAGCCGTTCCTTATACCACCCGGGCCGGGTGCACAAGATGTCAGACGGCACATGATCTTGCAGCATGCCTGGCTAGATTCCACCTGCAGCAGGTGCCGCACCTACTGGATCCCATTCCCTAACACCACCAGGACCAAGAGGCCAAGAAGGAGGCGCGGGAGGAAGAGGACATGGTATAAGAGGCAGAAGGGCCTGTTTTCCAGCCATTGTAGCATCCCCACCAAAGAACTTTGACTGAGACAATGTAATGTGGGGACCACTACCCCCTGCAAGCAACTATCCTATTAGGAATGAACCACTCCATACTGTGTCATTTATTGAGGAGATTCGGCTCGCACATGCCATTGCCTGGGACTGGTTACATGGACCTAAGGTCAATGATTTCTACAAATAGTGTATCTGAGGCAAGGTAGTGGCATTCATGCAGAATAAGGGGTTTGGCTTCATAGTGGAGCAAGGTATGGAACATTGGTGCTACTTCAACTGCTTCAACCTGCTATGTGACAATCTTCCCAAAGATTGCATATCATCTTTGTCAGGGAGGAGGTCACTTTCATGAAGGTGTGTAGCTGCAGTGGTGGTGCACGTTTGGCATATGTAGGGTTGCCACAGATGACCAATCTGAGAAGTGGCAGAAGAAGGCTGACTTAGAGAGAATGTGGTGTCGGGTGCAGCACAGGTCTCTCTTGGTTGGCCAGCCAGCTGCACCCAAACCCAGAGGGCCTGTTGGTGTTCCCCAAGCTGGTCCTGTTTGTCCTTAGGGCGGGGTCCTCCCCTAGTTCCTCCATCTTCTTCTCCACTGGTGGCCATGATGGAGTGTGCTGGGGGAAGTTGATGGCGGACAATGCCCTTACAAGAGTAGCCCCTGCGACCCTCAAGACCATCCGGCAGCGGAGTACCAGGAAAAACTGCGACTACCATCCAGGGCATGGCTGAAATTAATGGCAGTCAAGTCCAGTGGACCTTTCTAAAGTCATGTTGGTGGGTTGGTGACCCATCCCTTAGTTGACATTTTATCCAGAGAAAGACGTTTTTATTTTGTTTTCAGTTCTACCTTGACTAAGGTCTGTTTTGCACAGTTTACACTTCCTCCTGAAGAATAAGCGACCATTCATGCAGCCTTTGGTCAAGAACTCAAAACCCTTTAAGGATTCTGCTCTTTATGGACTTTCCACCCTTTTAAGAGTTTGCTGATCCCTGAGGGACTTTCATTATATATATACGGTATATACGGTATATATACAGTAGGTATGGAAAGTATTCAGACCCCCTTACATTTTTCACTCTTTGTTTCATTGCAGCTATATGGTAAATTCAAAAAAAGTTCATTTTTTCTAATTATTGTACACTCTGCACCCCATCATGTCTAAAAAAAAAACCCTGAAATATAGAATATTTTGCTGAAATATCACATGGTCGTAGGTATTCAGACTCTTTGCTCAGTATTTTGCAGAAGCACCCTTTTGCGCTAGTACAGCCATAAGTCTTCTTGGGAATGATGCAACAAGTTTCTCACATCCTCTCCAGTTCAGTCAGGTTGGATGGTGAACGTTGGTGGACAGTCATTTTCAGGTCACTCCAGAGATGCTCAAATTGGGTTAAGGTCAGGGCTCTGGCTGGGCCCATGAAGAATGGTCACTGAGTTGTTCTAAACCACTCCTTTGTTATTTTAGCTGTGTGCTTAGGTCTGAGGTCCAGAGCACTCCAAGTCTGAGGTCCAGAGCACTCTGGAAGAGGTTTTCATCCATGATATCTCTACTTGGCCGCATTCATGTTTCCTTCATTTGCAACCAGTCATCCTGTCCCTGCAGCTGAAAAACACCCCCATTGCAGGATGCTGCCACCACCATGTTTCACTGTTGGTATTGTATTGGGCAGGTGATGAGCAGTGCCTGGTTTTCTCCACACATACCACTTAAAATTATCATCAAAAGGTTCTATCTTCGTCTCATCAGAGCAGATAATCTTATTTCACATAGTCTGGGAGTTCTTCTTGTGTGTTTTTGCAAACTCTATGTGGGCTTTCATATGTCTTGCACTGAGGAGAGAACTTCCATCAGTCCACTCTGCCATAAAGGCCGACTGGTGGAGAGCTGCAATGATAGTTTACTTTGTGGAACTTTCTCCCATCTCACTACTGCGTCTCTGGAGCTCAGCCACAGTGATCTTGGGGTTCTTCATGACCTCTCTCACCAAGGCTCTTCTCCCATGATTGCTCAGTTTGGCTGGATGGCCAGGTCTAGGAAGACTTCTGGTGGTCCTAAACTTCTTCCATTTAAGGATTATGGAGGCCACTGTGCTCATAGGAACCTTTAGTATTGCAGAAATTGTTCTGTAACCTTGGCCAGATCTGTGCCATGCCACAATTCTGTCTCTGAGCTCCTTGGGCAGTTTCTTTGACCTCATGATACTCATTTGGTCTGACATGCACTGTGAGCTGTGAGGTCTTATATAGACAGGTGTGTGCCTTTCCAGATCAAGTCCTATCAGTTTAATTAAACACAGCTGGACTCCAATGAAGGAGTAGAACCATCTGAAGGAGGATCACAAGGAAATGGACAGCATGTGACTTAAATATGAGTGTCTGAGCAAGAGTCTGAATACTTATGACCATGTGATATTTCAGTTTGTCTTATTTAATAAATTTGCAAAAATTTCTACACTTCTGTTGTTTTCACTCAAGATGGGGGTCAGAGTGTACATTAATGAGAAAAAATGAACTTTTTTGAATTTACCAAATGGATGCAATGAAACAAAGAGTGAAAAATTTAAAGGGGTCTGAATACTTTCCGTACCCACTGGTGTGCTGGACTGTTTCATGCAAGCAGGTGCTTTGATACTGTGTTACAGAGCCTGGCGGACAAGTTGCAGGCCTCTGGCCTGATGGTCTGAGGTATGGAAATGCTAGACACAACACTACACACACTCTTGTAGAACAGGGCTTGCCGAGGGCAGTCCTCAAGGACCCCAAACAATGCAAGTTTCCAGGATTTCCTTAGCATTGCACAAGGTGCTGGAATCATCACCCCTGCAGATGATGACATTTTCACCTGTGCAATACAGGAAATCCTGAAAACTTGCACAGTTTTCAGACCTTGAGGACTGTAATTGGCCACCCCTGACCTAGAAGTCTCTGTGGAAGTAGCCAGGGGGCAAGAGGAACACAAGTACTTCCACCACAACTGCAAGTCTCCCTGGATCCTCTTAACCCCTGTGCTCATGGTGCATTGTTTAATGCTTTTTTTTTTAGTCAGATTTTGAGAATCTGCTTCAAAATATAGATGTCTATCCTGATGCCAGCAAAGTCTATGGCAGATCAGAATTGTTGTGCCCACATTGCTTTTTTTTCCTTGCACCTGCGTGTCGTAGGTAAATGTTCTTAACTTGGCCAGATGCATTGCTCTGTTGTTTGCTGACTCATGAAAAGTGGGTCATTGTTTCTTATCAGACTGTTTGGAGCCCCATTGTCCTAGTTTGTGGATTGCTAACTACATGTAATTTACCTCAGCCCCCTTCTATCTACATCATTTAAATGAAAATTATGCAGGCAGATTGAAATGCCAACCAATAAGAGAACATCCTTATCTCACCAATCCTGGAAGAACACAATTTACCCTGAGGTGTAGTTTTGGGATATAAAAAAGATTGCTTCAGTCACCAGTTGTTCATTTGCTACAAGGCCTCAGTCTACAGACTTCGTTCCTGGCTAGAGGATCACATTGCATCTTTATGACCTCGGTCTAGTAGCTTTGGTTCCGACTAGAGGAGCACCAAAACTGATTATGTACTGCAGGAGTTCAGCCGAGGATTCTAGGATTTGGCTGGAAGATCAGAGACTAATTAATGAGCCAAAGTTGGGACAGTTTGGTCAGACTGGCTACAGACAACCCCTGTATAGGGGTTGGGTAAACTAGGTTCAGCTCACCCAGGGAAGTTCGGTATCATGGACCAGTGGCTCTACTCTAGGGTGTCTTCCCCTGGAAGCGTGACATGTTGCTTGTCACATTGTGTGTTCTTTCTGGTTATGTGTTATATGTATTTAACTGTTGGGGATCCAATAAAGTCTAACCATTGTGTGGTTCCCTCACCCTGTGTTGTCTCAGTAGTGTTCTGCCCTCGGTTAAAGAGTTCGGGCATTCAGTTTGGATGAGCCCTAGTCCTTGCGGTCTCTCTAAAGGCAGCCGGGCCAGTGGACGGGATCACCCACAGACCCCCATGTCTCTACAGTTAAGATTTATTTTTTCTGTCCCACAATCGTAAGGCCTGTGAGGAGGGAGAGTCTCAGCTTCTTTCTTGTTGAATACATCTGCGAAGGACCAGTAGGCAGAAGGTAACCTGGGTAAGGCTGCAAGAGGCCGCAGGGTAGAACAAGACCGTACTTGTTTGAGGTAGTAATCGTGACAAGACTGATTCCACCGAAGGACATCATCGGACAGCCAATTCAGGACAAGTTTATGGAGATGCAACCACGAAGGTCCTAGTAGAAATAGTAGACAAAGATTCAGCAACAGGAGTTCACTAATTTGAAGCTCCACCTCCTCAGTGATACTCAGAATGCTTGCTTCAAGGGTTTGTCATCTATGGAGACAATGCACCGGGACCGTTGCAGAGGAACAATTGTAATCCGAATCACCTGGCCACAGCTTGCTGCATGAAGTTTCAACCAGACCCGGAGTCCAGATAGGTCATCTTGCAGAACAGAACCTTTCCGAAGATATAAGACCTGTATAGATATAGTTAGTAGAGGAGATAAATCATTCTATCTAGGGAGGTTTCTCTTACCTGTCCTAGTGGAAGGTTTTCAGCCTTTCAGTACCACTGTGTTGACTGGAAACAAAGTGTCCACCATATTGATGAGGATTCCTAGTGAGCCTCTCCTCTTGCTGATTCCTGTTCACCTTGACACAGTCGAGCTCCATGGGTTCATCCTCAAAGATTGGAGCAGGACAAAGGCAGAAATTGAAGTTTCAGTAAAGAAGATGCTGGACGGGGAGATCGCTTCTCAAGAAGTAATGAGGAAGCTTGTACAGACGAGGACAGGAATCCATTGTGGGCATGACCATCAGATTCTGTACGAAGACTGACAGGCTGGGGAAGCAGCAACCAGCTGTATCTTAGTTAACCGGTCATCCACAGAATTCATGTAGTCCAACATGTGGGTCTGCGTCTCACGTTGGCAATTGAGTTCCTGATGCAGCTCTGCTAGCTGAGTCACATTGGTGTGCTCGGCAGCATGTAGATTAGACAGGGGTATCCAAGGTTTGTATGAAGATAATAAGCTGATTCTGGGTCTGATGAAGACCTGACAGCTCTTTCTGGGCTGAAAATCAGGTACCAGTGGAGTCCATGGCCTGGGTAAACTGTAAAGCCCACAGGGCGATGATGTAGAGTGGACTCACTAGGCCACTGATGGTGCAGTGGCAGCTGCATACCCAATATTCAAGAGACAGGAGAGTGACGTTCCGAAAACCAGGGATATTTATTGAGTAAGGTTTAACAAAAGGGGAAAGGTGCCTGAGGGGAGGACCTTCTGGATCGCGACAATGTACACTAGTAGTGGGGCACCGTCAGAGGTAATCCCTATACAGGGATACAGCCGTTACAACTCAAGGAGGCCTAAATGCCACTAATCCTGGACCAGACAGGCTACCTGTACAGACCGGACTGTAGAAATGGAGAGACTGTGGAACACTGGCTCTGTCAGTGGAGAGGATCCTGGGGGCTCCGTGTAGGGCTGATCCAGCTGGTAGAGGTATCTGGAGTGTCTAGAGGGATCCAGGATAAGAAACTGCTAGCAGAGGATTCTGTGGACACAGATGTATTAGCAAAAAGCATTTCAACAGTCTTCCTATCACAGAGCACTGCAAAAGTGTGACCTGGGAAGAGGCAAGGATCCAAATAAGTGAACATGTTGCCGAGGCACCTCCCATAAGGAGAGGATGCCTTTTATGCACAGAGCAGTTCAGAGTCCTAATAGGGAACAGGTAAACTGCTCCTTTAAGTATGTGCAGAATGCGGCACATGCATCCTAAGAGCATTCCGAGGAGACCTGCCAAGAGAAAGCAGGTTCCCAGCAGAAAAGGAAGCTGATGGCCGCATGGAACCATGGACATGGCAAGCAGAGTTAATGGGACTCCTTAGTGGGCGCTGATCTCCCTGCTTAGCAGAGACCGGCCCATTGGCTGAGGGCATGACAGGGATTCCCTGCTGCTTGATATATGCTGTGTAACCTGAAACAATCTCAGGGAAGTCATGATGATGTCCGAGGTTCATGAGTGGGCTTGCAAGCATGGCGAGTGTGACAGCGGCGCTGAAGCTTGC
>JARQOC010000002.1:449636095-449788617 GCA_033576535.1 Allobates femoralis
AATCTCTTTATTTGTATCAAAGATTAAAATGTGATAGACAAACCAAGGGGAATTAGACAAACATACACATTTATATACATTTCTGGGGTTCAGCATATATAATTTCTCTAATAATAACATAGAAGGTCATAGACTTTTACCCAACAAGATAACAACTAAGTCGTCCTTAGGGTATAGTTTTATAAGTATAGACGTTTGTACTCTAGTGTCTCGTGCCCAATGTGGGAGAGGGACAACTTGTAAGAGAGAAATAATACAGATTTCAAACCCCTATATGGATTTCGAACAATGTTCTGAAACAGTTAATGAAGACCTTCCATTAGATTACTGAGCTCCCAGTATACATATGGATTAAACCTCCAACGCTTGACGCGTTTCGCCTTCTCAATGTCAGAAGGCTCATCAGAAGACTTTTGGGGTTACAGAAATAATGTTCCGTCTAAAAGCAAAAGGATTGGCAAAACATTAGTTTACAAACAGAAAAATCTTGAAAATAGCTGCACAAGTCTAGATGGTACATAGTCAAGTACAGAGAAATAAGCATATATATATGTGCAAGGCCACCTAAATATATTACATACAATAAGTATACAAGAAATATATAATTAATCTAGTTGGACATATATGCATGTTCCCAAAATTATGTGAATAATTTTTGATGGTAAGAAAGGAATGAGGAGACATACCTTATAACCGTACATGCCAAATAAACAAATTCTTCGATAAGGCAAGAATACCCAAAAAGGTCAATAAGCAATAGATAGAGAGACCACGAAATTTTTCTGATAGAATCAAAATAAACAGAGAAATATATATTTTACCACAGGAAGATGGTGCATATCGTATATGTAAACTAAATGAAGGACTGCAATACACATGGCAGCGTGCTTACCTAAGGTATTTGTTGTATGGTCATGAATGGGGCATCCAAAGAATTGGACATACTAGGGCATAGATAAACTGTGTGGGGACAGAGGTATATCAAGATCAAGAAAGGTATTTGACAAAAAATAGATAGAAATATCAAGAAAATCACTTTTGGTAAAGAAATCATATTAAACCAAAACACAACGTCACATCAGCCTCTAAAGGCTCTAAGATCAAAACTGGGGTCGTAGTAAGAATCCCTCCAGTTGACCAATAAGTATATCTAGCCGTGCCCAGTATACCCATGTATACAAAAGAGTGTTTCTTGATTGTCAATAAAAGTGACAATACAAGTAAACTGGTACTGACAACTAATGAACACCCTTTGCACACATGGGCATACTGTGCACTGTTAGACCTATTTCTACATGTATGGTTAATGAACACTCTTTGTACACATAGGCATACTGGGCACTGCTAGATCTATATTAACTTGTATTGTCACTTTTATTGACAATCAAGAAACACTCTTTTGTATACATGGGTATACTGGGCACGGCTAGATATACTTATTGGTCAACTGGAGGGATTCTTACTACGACCCCAGTTTTGATCTTAGAGCCTTTAGAGGCTGATGTGACGTTGTGTTTTGGTTTAATATGATTTCTTTACCAAAAGTGATTTTCTTGATATTTCTATCTATTTTTTGTCAAATACCTTTCTTGATCTTGATATACCTCTGTCCCCACACAGTTTATCTATGCCCTAGTATGTCCAATTCTTTGGATGCCCCATTCATGACCATACAACAAATACCTTAGGTAAGCACGCTGCCATGTGTATTGCAGTCCTTCATTTAGTTTACATATACGATATGCACCATCTTCCTGTGGTAAAATATATATTTCTCTGTTTATTTTGATTCTATCAGAAAAATTTCGTGGTCTCTCTATCTATTGCTTATTGACCTTTTTGGGTATTCTTGCCTTATCGAAGAATTTGTTTATTTGGCATGTACGGTTATAAGGTATGTCTCCTCATTCCTTTCTTACCATCAAAAATTATTCACATAATTTTGGGAACATGCATATATGTCCAACTAGATTAATTATATATTTCTTGTATACTTATTGTATGTAATATATTTAGGTGGCCTTGCACATATATATATGCTTATTTCTCTGTACTTGACTATGTACCATCTAGACTTGTGCAGCTATTTTCAAGATTTTTCTGTTTGTAAACTAATGTTTTGCCAATCCTTTTGCTTTTAGACGGAACATTATTTCTGTAACCCCAAAAGTCTTCTGATGAGCCTTCTGACATTGAGAAGGCGAAACGCGTCAAGCGTTGGAGGTTTAATCCATATGTATACTGGGAGCTCAGTAATCTAATGGAAGGTCTTCATTAACTGTTTCAGAACATTGTTCGAAATCCATATAGGGGTTTGAAATCTGTATTATTTCTCTCTTACAAGTTGTCCCTCTCCCACATTGGGCACGAGACACTAGAGTACAAACGTCTATACTTATAAAACTATACCCTAAGGACGACTTAGTTGTTATCTTGTTGGGTAAAAGTCTATGACCTTCTATGTTATTATTAGAGAAATTATATATGCTGAACCCCAGAAATGTATATAAATGTGTATGTTTGTCTAATTCCCCTTGGTTTGTCTATCACATTTTAATCTTTGATACAAATAAAGAGATTTTTTAACATTTATAAGTTGGTATACCCTAAAGAAAGAGGTTTTATAAATTTCTTGAAAAATGAGAAATTGCTGCAAAATTTTTAACCCTTCTAACATCCAAACAAAATAAAATGACAATTCATAAATGTGGCTGATGTAAAGTAGACATATGGGAAATGTTATTTATTACTTATTTTGTACAGGTATAAGGGTATGAAAATTGAAAGTTTGAAAATTGCTACATTTTTGCTAAAATTCTTAATTTAAGGAATTATTATAGACCCTAAATTTATAATTAACATAAAGAAAAATGTGTCACAAAAAACTGTCTCAGAATCACTGGGATTCGTTGAAGCGTTCCAGAGTTTTTACCACATAAAGATATGCTGGTGAGTTCTAAAAAATTGTCGTAGTCATTAAGGTCAATATTGGCTCCATCACCCTGGGGTTAGGCTCCCTCACATTCAATTTTTACAAGCTGAGCAGCTAAGCACGAAGGTGGGATTGCTGCAGTGTGACCGCGAGATATGCTAACAGATAAAAACATTTATTTTTCTGTGAGGATAATCTTTTAGGGCATGATCACATGTAGCATATATACTGTGGATTTACTGTCCAGTTATGGGGGTAGAAAATGTGGAGCATATTACCGCACTTGCAAACTGGATGAGACTTTAAGAAATCTCATACACACTGGAAAAAAATCCTTGTGTAAAAAGATGTGAGATGTGAATTTTGATGGGAAACTCTGGGGAGATAAAAATGTTTTCTATGGCCCCAGCACTCCTATACTATTATGCCAAGGTTGTTACACTTGTATAATGTTTAGAACTCATATAAATCACTTATTTAATAACTGATCCTTACCTGTCACCCCTCCCATATGGGACAATACATCATGCTTGATTGTGCAGTTCTCCGCCTCCCGCTGTTGTAAGTGTGGCGCCCCACTGTTCAGAGCACCACTAAGGGGTACTGCACCCAGACCTGCGTGTGTGGTATCCCTGTGGTAAGTGAATGGGGAGGTTAATATGTGGCATAATTCTCGCATCCACACACACCCTTAGCTCAGGGGACTACAGGGTTAAATCCTTTACCAGGAGACCCAGCCCCAGAGGGAGGAGGGCAGGGCAAGCAGTGTGAGGACGGGAGGAAGTTATAGACAGAGAACGTCTGAGGGAGAGACAGAGAGGAGGAGAAGAAGAGGTCTTCTAGGGAAGAGAAGCTGTTTGGGAACCAAGAAGCTGACGAAGGTTCATCCCAAACAGTACACCGGACACCGGAGTCCGCACCTGCTGGAGTGCTCCAGGCCCAGCAGAAAATCTGGATCACCGTGGAGGCTACAGGCTCCCAGGCACCTGCGCAGTCAATATCAAGGGAGCCAGGCACTACATGACGAGAGCTAGCGGCAGGCCATAGAGGGTTATCCTGCAGACAGCAAAGGTGAGAGAGCACAGGAGGCCAGGCCAGGTTTCAGGCCAGCCAGGCTTTCACACAGGCTGGAAGAGTAGTGAAGGAGGGACATCTAACAAAACCACGTGGAGACACCCCGTTCATTTGCCACTACCTAGGCCAGCTGCCTATGCTTACAGGCTGTGTTGTACTATGAACTGTGCTTTTTACCTGAACTATTCCAGTTAAAGTACACGGGAGAGTGACTTTGCCTCCGTGTCTTTGTGCTACCAAAAATCAACCTTTTGCTTACAGCAACGCTGCCCCAGAGGATCAGCTCCACCTGTAGGGAGCTTTGCCATCCTTGCCGCAATCCATCGCCCTCTGGAGGACTGTGGCAGCGCTGGTGACCCATCACCGGGCACTACAGGTAGCGTCACGAGCAGGGCCGTATTTGCCCTTGAACACGTGCCTAGGGCGCCAGCCTGTAGGGGGCGGCATCAAGACAGGGAGAAGTCATTTTTATTTTTTTTACTTTTTTTTATCCTCCCCTCTGTTAGACAATGTAGGATATCTGATGTCTTTTCGGAGGGGGGGGGGAACGTGCGGTGGCCGTGGGGGGGGCATGCATATACATTAATACTTGCTTTGTGGTGCGGTGCGGACACACAGGGAGGCAGCTGATTGACTCCGGAACTCCCAGCAGCTTCATTTCCCTGGTCAGGAGCGACCAGTCAGCTCCCTCCCTGTGTCAGAGAAACTGCAGCCCGCGGCTCCCTGCAGTGAGATGAGATCATCTCATTACACTGCAGCAGAGGAGAAAGGAGGCCGGGATGACAGCGCAGGAGCCAGCAAGAGAAGGTGAGGTGAGTATGCTGCATGATGGTAGTGGGGAAGAGGAATCACAAACATGGTGGTGGGGGAGGGGACCACAAACATGGTGGTTGGGAGAGGGATCACAAACATGCTGGATGGGGGAGGGGACCACAAACATGGTGGTGGGGGAGGGGGATCACAAACATGCTAGATGGGGGAGGGGGTTTACAAACATGCTAGATGGGGGAGGGGGATCACAAACATGCTAGATGGGGAGGGGGATCAGAAACATGCTGGATTGTTGTGGGGAGGGGGATCACAAACATGCTGGATGGGGGAGGGGGATCACAACATGCTGGATGGTGGTGGGGGAGGAGGATCACAAACATGCTGGATGGTGGTGGGGGACGGGATCACAAACATGCTGGATGGTGGTGCGGGATGGGGATCCCATACATGCCTGAGACCAGGAGCCGCAGAGGAAGAAGCTGCCGGGTGCTGGCTCGCGGGAGACTGGGAGCCGCAGAGGAAGAAGCTGCCGGGTGCCTGGTGACGGAGACCGGGAGCCGCAGAGGAAGAAGCTGCCCAGTGCCTGGTGCTGGAGACCGGAATCTGCAGAGGAAGAAGCTGCCTGGTGTCAGGTGCCTGGTTCCGGCGAGCGGGAGACCAGGAGCCACAGAGGAAGAAGCTGCCTGGTGCCGGCAAGCCGCAGAGGAATAATCTGCCGGGATCAGGTGTGGAGTCAGGTAATGCACTGTTACAGCCGAAGATAGCAACCTGGGGCATGGGATGGGGGGGCGGCCTGGAGGGGGCAGGATGGGATTGGATGGATGGGGCGGCCTGGATAGAGGGGGCAGAATGGGATGGATGGATGGGATGGATGGTATGGGGCGGCCTGGAAGAGGGGGCAGAATGGGATGGATGGATGGGATGGCCTGGAAGAGGGGGCAGATGGGATGGATTATGGGCGGCCTGGAAGGGGGCATGAATGAGGATGGTGGTGGGACATGAAGAGGTGGGATGGATGGATAGATGGTGCAGCCTGGAAAAGGGGGCAGAACGGGATGAATGGATGGATGGGGGGCCTGGAAAAGGGGACAGAATGGGATGGATGGATTGATGGATGGGGCGGCTTGGAAAAGGAGGCAGAACAGGATGGATGGGTGGGGGGGCAGCATGGAAAAGGGGGCAGAAGATGGATGGATGGATGGACGTATGAGGGAGAAGGTACATGGATGGATGGGGAGGAGAAGCTATATGGAATGTGGAGGGGGAAGCTACATGGATGGGGGAGAGGCTGTGTGGAACAAGGGAGGGAGAGGCTGTGTGGAACATGGGAGGAGAGAGGCTGTGTAGAATATGGGAGGGGAGAGGCTGTATGGAACATGGGAGGGGAGAGGCTGCGTGTAATATGGGAGGGAAGAGGTTGTATGGAACCTGGGAGGGGAGAGGTTGCATGGAACATGGGAGGGGGATGGGGGAAGGATGAGCTACATGAGCTGTATGGGGGGAGGATAAGGAACATGGCATTCAGGGGAATGGGAGTGAGGATGAGCTGCATGCAACATATGGATGGAGGATGATCTATATGGGACATATGGGGGGTGAACAGTATGGGACCTGTGGGAGGAGGATGAGCAGTATGGGACATGTGGAAGGAGGATGATCAGTATGGGACATTTAATCTGCATACACATTTATATAGGGAACATACTGTTCTGGTGATGTATTGATGGTGGTTCTGATTATGTATTATTGTATTGCCAGTGGTTCTGGTGATGTACTGACAGGGGTTATAGTGATGATGTATTATTGTATTGATGGGGGTTCTGGTGATGTATTGACTGGTTTGGGTGATGTATTACTGTATTAACAATGGTTCTGGTGATATACTGACAGTGGTTCTGGTGAGGTTTTATTGTATTGCCAGTGGTTCTGGTGATGTATTCATGTGGATGTTAAGTTAAACAGACTTGATCCTAAAACATTATAGGGCAAGTGTGCTTGGCTAAAAATACAGCTGAATGTCAGCCAAACAATTGACTAAAGACCCTAAGCACCATAGATAGGAGTCCGATCGTTCAGCCGGCAGTGATCTTGCTCGGCTCTCCCATATACAGAAGCACTCATTCTTCCCAGTGTTCCTGTATACTGTATGGAAGCTGCTGTTGTTTCCAGCCGATCCGGCAGATGGCACCGGATCTGCCACCTAACGGCCGACTTGCGGCACTGATCCGGCAAGCCCCATGCCTTGTCTATAGGGCTTGCGGTCAGATGTGGCAAGTGCGGTTCAGAGCTGCGGCAAAAAATACTGCTGCTAACTATGTTTACGGCATTGATGTCTGTGAACCCCGTGAGTGCTGGAATTCAGATGAAACATACAACACACAGTTAAATGAAAAAACTCAAAAGACTGAACACACCAACAGCAATCTGTTTTTACATTGCCGTGCATGAGTTAATTCCTTTTAGCATTTATTTGTTGCTTTTTTCAGACAGATACTGAGCGGATCTGCCTGAAAAATAAAATGATGTGTGCACATACGCTTAGTGTGACTGATCTGGGGGAAGGGGTGATCGCTGAAAGTGCCTAGGGCGGCAGGAACTCCAAATACAGCCCTGGTCACGAGACAACAAATCTTTTCCCTTGTACATAACCCCTCTTTGAAGTGTCACCCAGCCCACGGGCTCAGGCACCGCCACCCATGACATCCCCGTGAACCTCTCTGAGCCTGATACCCGAGTACCCCCAGGGCCTGGGGCTCGACATAAGCATCTGCCAGTCTGATAACAGATGCTTCTTTGGCGCCCCTGCAGACCGGTCGCCACTATATGGCACAGCACCCGGGATTGGTAAGTCCAGTCACCCCAAACACACATCCAACACACTCCTGATCCCAAGACTAGGGACTCTATTCCCAGCAACAGGATGGCTGGAGGAGTCAAGTGGAGGGGGAAAAGCTAGGACAGGACCCGGTTAGGGGAGACAACAAAACTAGACAACACCAAGTTCAAAAAAGCTAGTCAGCCAAGTGACACCAGAGAGTCAAGTTCAGTCAGAAGAAGAAGCGAGAACATCACACCGGACTGAATGGACACGAACATTGCAGCAAGACCGTGAGGCTTGTCCGGGTCTCGGGCTGCAGACCGAAGTGAGAGACAGAATGAGTTCTAGGTGTACTCGAATTAGGGGGACACCGAGGGACTGGGCCGGAACCAGGGTGCCGGCTCTGCTGAAGTGGCCAGGACACTCTACACTCCAATCACAAACACCGACGGGTTGCGGGGTCTTTATGTCCCGCGACCCAACCTCCTGTGCAGCGAAAAGAAGGCCGCCGTACTAGGGCTAGGGGACCCGGCAGGTCCCCCACCAAAAGCCCGTGGCAGCTGGATCATAGCTAGCGTGTGAACAGACCGAGAGGCCCATGAAAGGAGCATGAAAAGGGGTGATTAGGATGAGCCATCCCGGCTGCTATGAACTTACCGTAACCACCATTGCACTATGTTGTAACCATCTGCCGAGAAAGTAAAGTAAACTGGGTTGAAGCTCAGCTCTGTGTGTGTGACTGTGATTCCCACAGCTGAAGAGATGTAGAGTGATCCGCCAAGCCGGCAGTAGCAGCCTGCCTGAGTGTGACTTTGAACTCTGACAGCAGTACAGCCCCGCTGGCCTATTATTCCCCTGCACATCCACAAACTATTTCGTTGCCTTGGGGACCTGCTCTTCCCGTGGAGAGCTGAACCATCCTCACAGCTACTCCCATCATCCCCAGAGGTCCCGACTGCAACAGCGGCTATACCGGCCACATTCCACGGATGGCGTCACAACACTCTTTTATCTTTACTTTATTTTATTTTATCCATTTTTCCAATTCCCCTTTTAAACTGCTCGTCCAACAAGGGGATCACGGACCGGGTCACGCCACCGTGACATCCCGCAGCCCCAGACGACGAGAAGGCCCGGTTCCGAGCATCCCATGGTCCCCGCCAGGGGCGAGACACTTCCTCATTCGATCATGTGAGTATGACATCCATGATGTCCTTTAAATCCTTAGCATGTCAATCCCATATGCCGATTTCCACCCGCTGCAATTGTGAAATTCATGCAAATATGCAGCATATTCCGCAACAATACCCATGTAGGCTCCATTGACACTGTGCATTTTTGGTCTGTTTTTGCTCATCTGTTTTTGTAGCCAAAACCAGGAGTTGATGATAAATCCAGAAGTGGTGACGTGTTACTAATTAAACTTTTCCTTTGATTGTTCCACTCCTGGTTTGGGTTCAAAAACTGATGACCAAAAACAGACACAGTGTTAATGTAACCTAATACTTGCCAATTTTGCAGCGAATCCTCTATACAATTTGGCATACCATCTGATTTATTCCTGTCATGTGTGGATGTACTCTGACAATGTGGAGGTAGCAGCAGGCTGTTAGGATATCAGCAGGATAACGATTTAGTACTTTTTATTATCTTTATGATTGCTGTCTATGAAACTTTATTTACTAGAACCTGTACAGCCCTAAATTCTTTGAGTCTGTAGCTGTCATAAAACTGGCTTAGATCATGATAAGTTTAAGCTTTGGTATAGCTGCCACCTGTTATAACTATTTTAATGTTAACAAATAAGTAACACAGGGCAAATAAAGAAAGGCTGTTGATGCCAGGTACATATATATATATATATATAAACTACTATGTATTGATAAGGTGAAATCATTTTATCATGCTGATTTTGAATATAGTAGGTGCATATCTAGAAATATACCCTGTAAAACATCATACTAATTAGATTCTTTAGTAGATAATTAGAGATGAATTGTTGATCTTGCAATTTATTCTGATTGGATTTTTACTCTAAGGCCGGCTTCAGACTGCGTCTGAGATCCGATCCGTGCCTGTCCGCTTGAAGCAGACAGCCGCGGACCGGATCAGCACACAGGACCGGGGGGCTATTATGCCCTCCGATCCTGTGTGCAGCCGCACGCAGTTCCTGCTGCTGATAGGTGAGGTCCGTGGGCGCCGCGGTCCTGACCTGTCAGTGCCTGCAGCTGCATGCGGCTGCACACAGGATCGGAGGGCATAATAGCCCCCCAGTCCTGTGTGCTGATCCGGTCCGCGGCTGTCTGCTTCAAGCGGACAGGCACGGATCGGATCTCAGATGCAGTCTGAAGCCGGCCTTAGAAGCAAATTTTGATGGCCTGCCCTCTCTCACCCATAAATGTCTGTCTGTCTATCAGTCGTGTAGCTACAGTAGAGTATGAGATGGGCCCCGGTAAAATATTTGGACCTGAGCCCCCCCTTATCCTGCACATTCCTCAGATGTATGGGCTTTGTAGTGTTCTAAATCTATCACACAGCGTTTTGCTTATAACTTACAGTGTCATCTGGCATCTGGCTCTGTTAACATTTCAGATTTTGACACTCCACACCGAGGTTTCTCTCATGCCTATGACTTCCACAGGTAGACTTGGGTGTCGACCAGCTGTGTTCTCAGTAGTGATAGGGCTTGCAGGTGTTAATCTCTGTATGACTCCTGAATACCTCTAAAATCACATGTCCTGTGAGACCTATCACAGTTGCTCCCTGCCTTTTTAAGATGGTGGAATCTGTTCTCTCATGTTGACTATAGCTTCTGCTTTGCTCCAGCATTACCAGTCCTTTTCTTGCTGGTCCAGTAATTTGGCAATTTGCTACTAGTTTGGTGTTTGGCTGAAACTTTCTTGTTGTATTTTTTATCCCCTGCTTGTACTTGTTTTCTCACTTATCTCACATTGTATTCTCCCTGTGTGGGTGTGTGCAATGAGCTTGAGTTTTGGTTCTCCCCTGACTGTCTTTATCTGTGGTTTTCTTTACTTCCTATCTCTGGTGGGAGGGGGAGTGAGAATCAGTTCAGAGCTGTTCAGGAGCAGGGTTAGCTTGGGGACTCAGTTCTCTACACCAACAGAAGTACCCCTGAGTTAGGGATAGTTCAGGGCTCCCCAGCTTGAGGGACAGATCAGGCGTCCTGGTTTCCCTTTTCCCCACAGTCCTTGTGACAAAATCCTATAAAGATGTATGTGTTGCCCCTCACTCCCTCCTCACCCTTTATTGTGTAGTAATGTCCCCCATCCTCTACTAATATGCCCCAGCACCCCAGACATCTACAGTATTACATCAGAAGAAAGACATAATTTTTAGTAACTTTTTCTTAGCTTTCTTGGTGTCTTAAGTACAGATCCTTTTAATACTGGGACATTGGTACAATCTACACAACCCTATGATACCACCCTAGGGTGGGGAGCACCATCTTCTTCCTTATAGGGTGAGCTCAGGTGAGTTTAGTGAGAGCCGACGAGGAGTGAGGGCGCCACATCGATTTAAGGGCGCCGACCCCCGCTGGTAGGTAGGGTGAGGAGGGAGGCATAAACTTATAGGGGCAGCCCCTTCCTTCCTTACGATCACCTGTGCACCCAGTTTTTAATGGGTTTTGATGGGTATTTAGCATACGTGCTCAATAAAAGTTATCTTTTTAACAGGAGTAATGTTTATGATTTACTATATAATGAAGTGCTGTCGAATATAGTGGAATTATATAAGCAAAGTATAATAGTACCTCAGCATGAACGACATCTCTAGTATTAGATCAGTTATAGTGGACAGCAGTGTGAGCACTCGCATCTAACCTCGGCTCCCTCAGTATCTCCAGTATTAGATCAGAAAGACAAGGTCAACAGCAGTGTGAGCAGCCTCTTTGTAGTTCAGACAAGTTTTTGTAAGAGGAAAAGTCCACAGCCATTTTTTTGTACTACAGGGATTACCTTAGGCTAGGGTCACACTTGGCTTGAGTTTTTTTGGTGCCTTAAAAAAAAGCATGTGTTTCTGCATGCTTTTTTCATTTCTGCATGCATTTTTTTAGGTGCCTTAAGGCATGCATGAGTTTTTACGTGCATTTTTGAATCAGCACCCAAAAAAAGTTCATGAACTATTTTTTGGTACTGTTTTAAAAACGCATGTGTTTTTTTTAACATGGGCCCCTATGGAAAATGCATGCGTTTTTGGATGGTACTAAATGGTACTAATGTACCATGCGTTTTTGAAGGCAGCTACTCACAAGTGCAAAAACGCATGCCAAAAACGCATGGCACTTTAGACATGCATTTTTGCTATTAGGGCATGTATTTTTTACATGGGGGCCTATGGGTGCGTTTTTACATGCTTTTTTTTAAAAACGCAGGTCTCCAAAAAAGCATGAAAAAACTGCAAGTGTGACCCTAGCCTTACTGGATGATTATATTCACTTAGCCTGAGTTCACACTTGGCCATCAGTTTTTCAAAAAGGCTCAAATACTGGATCCTTTTTTAAAGGGTGTTTTTTGGCTGGTTTTTGACCCTACTGTGCTGCTCTGCTTTTTTTGTACTTTGTCATTTTTTCCCAAAAAATGTTAGAAAAAACTGATCCGTTTGTTTGTGCCATTTAAAACCTGATCAATTTTCCCATAGGGCCCCATGTTGAATAACCTGATCAGTTTTTTTTACTGCACCTACAAAAGCTTCTAGCAGTGTTTTTGAAGTCCAGTTAAAAAACCGACAACATTGAAGTCACACTTGAGTGCAGCATCAGTTTTTGGCATCAGGTTTTGGACTTAGAAAAAAAAGTGCACAAAATGATGCAAAAACCTGATCCAAGGCTCAAGTGTGATCCTTGCCTTAGGCTGCTTTCACATAGTGATTTTTTCCTGTCCGTGGGGATCCTATTTTATGCAGGACCCCACGGACAGGAAAAGACCAGATCGGATGTGTGCCTCGGATCTCATTTCTGTGTCCGGGTCGATGATTTTCATGGATCCTGACCCAGAAAAGCCTGAGCCTGCAAAGCGCAGGCAGGCGGGGCACTTTCACTTTTGCAATATACATATATACATTGCGGGAGTAAAGCAAGGGTTAAAAATATTAAAAAAAAATAGATCCTCACCTCTCCAGCGTGTGTCCCGCGATGTGCGCCATCTATCTCCGAGCTTAAGGACCTGTGTATCAGCTGATCGGGCGGGGCAACCTGATCAGCTGATCGGTCACATGACTGCATCAGCTGAGTGATTTAAATCGCCCGCCCGCCGATCAGTTTTGGCGGGCGCATGATTTAAACCTCTCAGCTGATGCTGTCATGTGCCCCACCCGGTCAGCTGATATACAGGTCCTTAAGCTCGGAGATAGATGGCGTACATTGCGGGACACACGCCGGAGAGGTAAGGATCTTTTTTTTTATTTTTAACCCTTGCTTCACTTCCACAATGTATGTATATACATTGCGAAAGTGAAATACCATGGGAAGAGCAATCTTAGTGTACTGAGCATGCTCAGTACACTAAAATCGGGTCCAGGACATGATACGATGTTTTCCCGGACCCGTGCTCCATAGGCCCCCATGTTATTTGCTGCAGATTGCGCCCGATCCGATTCTGTCCGTTTTGGTCCGCTGTGCCCAAAATTGGAGCAGTCTCCGATTCTGGTTACAGCAAAAAATCGGACACAATCTGATCCGTCACAAATCGGATGGCAAAAAAGAACCAATCCGTGATCATAGGGATACATGGGTGCCAAATCGTATCTGTGCTGTCCATTTTACAATGGATAGCCAAAAATCGCTATGTGAAAACAGCCTTAGGAATTCATTCAAATTGACAATTTGTATCTTTATTTTTACTTTTATATATCCAGTGATCCCTTTCAGTAATTAATTGTGCAACCTAAATCTTCTCTCCCTACCTAATTTTAATTTTTGCATTTACCGTATATACTCGCGTATAAGCCGTGTTTTTCAGCCCAAAAATTGGGCTGAAAAGTACCCCCCCTCGGCTTATACGCAAGTCATATACTGCAGCAGCCCGCCGGCAACCCGCATTAGTATACAGGCCCCCCCCATTAGTATCCAGGGCCCCCCCTTGCTCCGGAAACCTGTAAAGTAAAATCATTATACTTATCACTGTCCTGTCACCGCCGTCCCCGCCGCTGCCATCGCAATCTTCCGGCTTCATCCGTCTTCTTCCGGCTTCCTCTGGTCGGCGCAGGCAATGACGTCATTGTCTGCACCACAGGAGGAAGCCGGAAGACGCTGGATGAAGACGGAGGATCGCGATGGCAGCGGCGGGGACGGCGGCGACAGGACAGTGATAAGTATAATGATTTTACTTTACAAGTTTCCGGAGCAAGGGTGGGTCCTGGATACTAATGGGGGGGCCTGTATACTGATGGGGGTGGCGGGCGGGCTGCTGCAGTATATACCTCTGGGGCTGCTGTATACTACCACTGGGGCTGCTCTATATACCTCTGGGACTGCTGTATACTACCACTGGGGCTGCTGTATATACCTCTGGGGCTGCTGTATACAACCACTGGGGCTGCTGTATACAACCACTGGGGCTGCTGTATATACCTCTGGGGCTGCTGTATACTACCACTGAGGCTGCTGTATACTACCACTGGGGCTGCTGTATACTACCACTGGGGCTGCTGTATATACCTCTGGGGCTGCTGTATACTACCACTGGGGCTGCTGTATATACCTCTGGGGCTGCTGGGGCTGCTGTATACTACCACTGGGGCTGCTGTATACTACCACTGGGGATGCTGTATACTACCACTGGGGCTGCTGTATACTACCACTGGGGCTGCTGTATACTACCACTGGGGCCGCTGTATACTACCACTGGGGCTGCTGTATATACCTGTATACTACCACTGGGGCTGCTGTATACTACCACTGGGGCTGCTGTATATACCTGTATACTACCACTGGGGCTGCTGTATACTACCACTGGGGCTGCTGCTGTATATACCATTGGGGAGGCTGCTGTAAGACTGCTGGGGCCTGTATATACCACTGGGGAGGCTGCTGTATACCACACTGCTGGGGGCTGTATACTACCACTGGGGAGGCCTGTATACCACTGGGGGGGCCTGTATACCACACTGCTGGGGGCTGTATACCTGTGCTGGGGTCCACCCTCGGCTTATACACGAGTCAATAGGTTTTCCCAGATTTTGGGGGCAAAAGTAGGGAGTCGGCTTATACACAGGTCGGCTTATACACGAGTATATACGGTAAATTTTTTCCTTCGCCCTTTTTAAATAGTCATAACTTTTTATACTTGCACTGACAATGTCTTGTTTTTTCTGAGACAAGATGTCATTTGGAAAGACACTAGTCATATCTGTATATAGAGTAAAGGAAAATTCCAGTCGTAGTAAAATAAATGCAAATCTGACATAGACTTTGGAAGTTTTATTTTTACGGTGTTGATTGTACTGTAAAAACAACATGAAAACACGATTGGTCAGTACAACTACAGAGATAATAAATACCTATATAGGTTTTTTTTCCCAATTCAATTGGTTAAAAAAACTCATAAATTTGAAAAAAAAAAAACAGTTTGTGTCGCCATTTTCTGAGACCTGTAGCTTTTTTATATCACGATCAATAGAGCCATGCTAATGCATTTATTTTGCTTGGTGAGCTGGTGTTTTGATTTATATAATTTTGGTGTACATGCTTTACTTAGATTGTTTATTATTTCATTGTTATTGTAGTAACAAAAAAAAAAGCTATTATCGTGTTTTATATTTTTCTCTTGTGACATTTACCGATCAGCTGAATTAATGTTCTTTCTTGATAGAACACACTAATACCAAGTATGGTAGGTATATATATTTTATTTTTATACTCCTTTACTGATAACTGTGGAAAAGGGGGTTATTTTAAGTAAAAAAATAAAGATTTTCAAGTTTTACTATGTTAGTTCCCTTAGGGTACCTTTAACACACGGCTACATTTGTAGCTTGTCACCAGGTAACTTACTGGTTGCAGTGAAATCATGGATACATGGTTCTATCTTGTTGCTGTGTACAAATGGAATCATGTATCCATGATTTCACTGCAACAAGTAAGTTACCTGGTGACAAGCTACAAATGTAGCCGTGTGTAAAGGTACCCTTAGGGTACCTTTACACGCGGCAACTTTTCTAGGAATTTCACTGGCAACTTACTGTTGCAGTGAAATCATGGACACATTGTTCTATCTTGTTGCTGTGTACATATCAAACAATGTCTCCATGATTTCACTGCAATCAGTAAGTTGCCAGTGAAATTCCTAGAAAAGTTGCCGCGTGTAAAGGTACCTTCAGGGGACTTGAACCTGCAATCTTCTGATAACTTTTACAACATATAACAGTACCGCAGTTGTTCCGCTTCCGTCCACGTATGAGGCTGTGGATTTCTGCTTACAGCTAACCCTCGTCTACTTCGCAGTAAATAAGACTGTAGAGGTTCTGTAGTCTGAATTTATTGTGATGAAGTGAACTTGATTGGTAGAAACTATAACAGAAGTACAGAATAAACGAAGTCAGTACTGGGTGCGTTGAAGAAACTAGCACTGACATAGTTATAACACAGGTTACAGTCAACATGAATAACTGGGGTAAAGGTCACTGCAGCAGGATCTATTCTAATACAGAGTGCATCTATCTGCAATACAGTGCAAAAGGCATTAACTGAATGGTGTATCTCAGCACAATACACTTCACTTTAAAGTATTCTATACAGAAATACCTTTATGTAGGTACAATGCAAACTAGCTAACATGGAGAATTACATGGTAAAGCATTTCTCCTATCTCACAGTTCTTTCTGAAACAGTGACTGGATCATAACTTGCTTACACAGATTCTATACAAAACATGTATTGGAATTTTCTCTTACCGAGATCATCTCACGACAGGTGAAGAGATTTGTACGTAGAAGGAAAGGAGCTAGGATTCATGTCTCCTCAGGATATCTGGAGCTCATAAAAATGGCTGCCGTCTCCTTCATAACAGAGGAGTAGGAGCGTTCCCTTCTATATGACTCATTTTGTGAAAGGAGACATTCTTCTTAAGTATGGGGAAACATAATACATAGGTATCTAGTGACCTCTATGGGTCGTAACTGGTATAACACAATTAATACCATTAGCTGCACACCAATGGCAGAACAGCAGGATTACAGCATGCAGTTATGGCCAAAAGTGTTGGCACTTTTGAAACTGTTCCAAAAATTGAAGTTTTTCAACCAAAAAATTTTTGCAATCACCAATTTTGTTATTTGAATGCTTATTTCGGTTGTGTGCATTGGAATAACACTAAAAAGCAGAGAAAAAAAGGAAAAATTGGACATAAAATCACAAAAACCCCAAAATTGGGCTGGACAAAACTGTAGGCATCCTTAGCTTAATATTTGGTAGCACACCCTTTGGAATAAATAACTGCAATCATTCATTTCCTAGAACCATCAAGTTTTGACGTCTCTCAACTAGAATTGTGGACCACTCTTCTTTTGCAAACTGCTCCAGGTCTCTCATATTGTAACGCCAGCCTTCCCTGCTGTAATTGGCATAGATGCCGACATACTCACCACTCTGCTCTTCAAACAGCTGTCCCTCCAGCATCTGTGCCCTCCATGGCTCCTGGCAGGGGCGTAACTACAATAGGTGCAGGGGTTGCAATCGCACCCCGGCCCTGCAGCCTAGGGGGGCCTCAAACGTCCCTTTGGCCCATAGAAAAAGACTAATACTACTAAAGATTTGCAATAATAGAGGGCCCCGTTGGAGCTTTCGAATCGGGGCCCCGAGGTCTGAAGTTACGCCACTGGCTCCTGGCTTCCAGGATTAACTTTGGCAGCAGCTGCCTGACATTATTCAGAAAAGTTGAGTTTGTCATCCACCCATACACCCAAGTTTTTTTCTGTTCCAGTTTTACCCAGTCCTAAATAATTATACATTTTATTTCTTCTGCCCAAGTGCATGACCTCACATTTATCTACATTAAATTTCAATTGCCATTTCTCAGCCCAAGACTCCAGCCTTCAGCCTTCATAAATCCTATTGTGATAAAAAATTATCCTCCTCTGCCTTGATTGCCCTGCAGAGTTTAATATCATCTGCAAATATTGAAATTCTACTCTGCATGCCCCCTACAAGGTCATTATTATTAAGTAGAAGAAGGTCCAATATTGACTACCGCGGTACCCCCACTGTTAACTGTGACTCAAGCAGGGTGTGTTCCATTAATAACCACCCTTATGTTCCCAATAGACAGTTGAGACAGTTCTCAACCCAGTTACACATATTTTCCCCTATCTCCATTATTCTCATTTTATATACCAACTTTTTGTGTGGCATCGTATCAAAAGCTCTTGAAATGTCCATATAAATAACATCCACTGCATTTCCCTGGTCCAGTCTGGAACTTACCTCTTTATAGAAGCTGATCAAATTAGTTTGTCAGAACCGATCCCTCATAATTCCATGTTGATACTAGGTCATGAGGTTATTCTTCTTGATATATTCCAGTATGGCATCTCTTAGGCTGGTTTCACACCACAGTTTTTCCCTGATCAGGTTTGTGTGTCAAAACCAGGAGTGTCTCAAAGACTTAGAACAGGTGTCAGTCTTTCAATTATAGTTTCCATCCTGCCCCGCTCGCCACCATCCTGCCCCCCCGCCACTATCCTGCTCCCCCACCACCATCCTGCCCCCCCGCCAGCTCCACCCTGCCCCTCCCCACCGGCTCCATCCTGCCCCCCCGCCAGCTTCATCCTGCCCACCCACCAGCTCCATCCTGCCCCCCTCGCCGGCTCCATCCCACACCCCCCACCGGCTCCATCCTGCCTGCCCACTGGCTCCATCCTGCCCGCCCGCTGGCTCTATCCTGCCCCCCCCCGCCGGCTCCATCCTGCCCCCCTGCCGGCTCCATCCTGCCCCCCCTGCCGGCTCCATCCTGCCCCCCTTTGCCGGCTCCATCCTACCCCCCTCGCCGGCACCATCCCGTGCCTTCCCCACCGGCTCCATCCTGCTCCCCCTGCTGGCTCCATCCTGCTCCCCCTGCTGGCTCCATCCTGCCCCCTCACCGGCTCCATCCTGCCCCCCCCGCCGGCTCCATCCTGCCCCCCTGCCGGCTCCATCCTGCCCTCCCCACCAGCTTCATCCTGCCCCCCGCCACCATCCTGCCCCCCTGCCACCATCCTGCCCCCCACCACCATCCTGCCCCCCCGCCACCATCCTGCCCCCCTGCCACCATCCTGCCCCGCTCGCTCCATCCTGACCTGCTCGCCACCATCCTGCCCAGCCCCCGCCACCATCCTGCTCCCCCGGCTCCATTCTGCCCCGCTCGCTCCATCCTGCCCCGCTCGCTCCATCCTGCCCCGCTCACTCCATCCTGTCCCACTCGCTCCATCCTGCCCCGCTCGCCACCATCCTGCCCTGCTCGCTCCATCTTGCACCGCTGGCTAAATCCTGCCCCCCGCAACCATCCTGCCCAGCTCACTCCATCCTGCCCCACTCGCTCCATCCTGCCCCGCTCACCACCATCCTGCCCCCGCCATCCTGCTCCTCCGGCTCCATCCTGCTCCTTCGGCTCCATCCTGCTCCTCCGGCTCCATCCTGCCTCGCCGGCTCCATCCTGCCCCCCCAGCACCATCCTGCCCCCCGCCACCATCCTGCCCCGCTCGCTCCATCCTGCCCTGCTCCCACCATTTACTGTGGAGGAGCGGGTGGCCTCAGGGAGCGGAGTGTCGCCATATACCATAGTGCTGCTATACATGTATTGTAATGTACTGCCATATACTATAGTGCTGCTATACATGTACTGTAATGTACCGCCATATACCATAGCATTGCTATACATGTACTGTAATGTACCGCCATATACTATAGTGCTGCTATACATGTACTGTAATGTACCGCCATATACTATAGTGCTGCTATACATGTACTGTAATGTACCGCCATATACCATAGCGCTGCTATACATGTACTGTAATGTACCGCCATATACTATAGTGCTGCTATACATGTACTGTAATGTACCGCCGTATACTATAGTGCTGCTATACATGTGCTGTAATGTACCGCCATATACCATAGTGCTGTTATACATGTACTATAATGTACCACCATATACTATAGCGTTGCTATATGTGTACTGTAATGTACCACCATATACTATAGTGCGGCTATACATGTGCTGTAATGTACCGCCATACACTGTAGTGCTGCTATACATGTACTGTAATGTACCGCCATATAC
Organism: Allobates femoralis; assembly: GCA_033576535.1. Classification (NCBI taxonomy): domain Eukaryota; kingdom Metazoa; phylum Chordata; class Amphibia; order Anura; family Aromobatidae; genus Allobates; species Allobates femoralis. The sequence goes on from JARQOC010000002.1 coordinate 449,655,963, forward strand.
TATAGTGCTGCTGTATATGTGCTGAAATGTACCTCTATATACCATAGCGCTGCTATACATGTACTGTAATGTACCACCATATACCATAGCGCTGCTATACAAGTAATGTAATGTACTGCCATAAACCATAGCGCTGCTATACATGTATTGTAATGTACCGCCATATACTATAGTGCTGCTATAAATGTGCTGTAATGTACCACCATATACCATAGCGCTGCTATATATATCTATTATATAATTGCGAATAGGTTTTTTGCCCCTTCTGAGTCCACTCGCAATGCGAGTCGGCGTGGTCATGTGGATACGCTCGAAGCATTGGCCGCGAAGCGGCCATTGCGAGCAGTTCTGAGTCGACTCGCAATGCGAGCCGGCGTGGTCATGTGGATACGCGCGAAGCATTGGCAGTTCTCAGTCGACTCGCGCAGCGACCATTGCGAGTCTGAGACTCGCCCTTCTAGAATCCCGATGCATGTGCATCGGGCTCCCAGCTAGTATATATATATATATATATATATATATATATATATATATAGTTCACTAACGTTGACTGAACAAGTTCTGTCAGTCACAGCATGTCAACTACATACATATTCTAGAATACTCGATGTGTTAGAATCGAGCCACCATCTAATAGGGTATAAACAGCGAAGCTCTCTTGTTTTGCAAGTATATCTGCTTACTGCTCTAGTTATACTTGGCTAGTAAAATACAGTGCCTGGACATCAACACTGTGTGCTTTGGCACAATGACACACCCTTGATTTTACCTACTCTTAAAGTGATGGCATATCATTAAGTTATCACTAAGGCCCCCTTCACACTGCATAATTTCACTGATCAGTGTCCATCAATGTTTGTGTTCCAAAACCAGGAGTGATGGTGGGGTTACACGTCCCGATATCGCCGCGATATCGGAGGCAACACCGCGGGAGCGCGCATTTTTTCAGCCCCTTTCCCGATATCGCATCGCCGGTTTACACGCTGCGATATCGGGAAACAACGTCCCTCCGATGTGTACGCCCACCAACCCAGTAACAACCATTTAACATGGGAGTTAATGGGTGAGGTGCGAGTACAGATCGGAGTTGGGCTGTCACACGCAGCGATGCTGCTACAACGGCCATGCGATATCGGGGAGTTGAATAGCTCGGCTATTCAACTCCGATATCGTTTTGGCATCGTTCCAGCATCGCGTTGTACGCTCAAACCGTACAACGCGCACACGATATCGAGTCCAACTTGCGACCCACAAGACTTTTTGTCGGAGTTGGGTCGGAGTTGGACGCCGATATCGCGGCGTGTAAACCCACCATTAGTTTTGGAGACACTCCTGGTTTTGGCACACAAACACTGATGGATACTGATCAGTGAAATAATGCAGTGTGAAGGGGGCCTTAGACATGACATCAGCCTGTAGTTGTTGGAGATCACATATTGAGACTAGTTGTAGTCATGGTGCCACCATTGTAGCCTGTCAACAAAAACTGGGACAGAGGCAGAAAGGCAGTGCTGTCATTGTTTTAATTATTTTTACTGTCTGCACAGAAGAAGAAGGCCAAGTTCACATCTAAGGCGGGTTGCGTTTGCGTCTCTATGCGTTTTTGCACTGCAAAACTCATAGTGGATAGTGTCGCTTAACACCATGTCACCATGTGGTCTCAATGAGCACCTTAGTTTTGCCTCTTTTCTTTGGCCGTCATCGTTTGGATTAGGTTAGGGTTTAAAAACCCTAGAGACATCTGTAAAGGTACCTTTTCATGCCGCCACTGAGGTGTAGCAACTGCCTGGCAATCAGGATTTTTGTCATTGTTGCCTTGAAATTGCTACAAAGTTGCGGCGTGTAATTGGGAAAGTGATCAGGTTTCTAGCAGTTGCTCCGGGTAGCGATATCTGAGCTGTGTTGTACAATCCGAGGCAACCCGAAGGGTGAATTGCCCTGGTAGTGGCGTGTAAACGGGCGATAGGGATGGAATCTGCGTCACCTAGTGATTTCCTTGAGGCGTGCCACAGCGTGCTGGATGCCGCGCCCCCATCAGCGATGATTGGTGGGGGCTACTGTGTAACCATTGGCTGTCCCTTCACAGGGCGCCATATTTAAAGAGCTGTCCATTCACATCACACAATTGCAATGGCGTCATGTATTAGCCAGCCTCCCAGCGCAGGCTGGCCCATCATGACGCTATTGCGTTGTCCAATCAGCGTAGTAGCGTCACGGAATACACAAGTCTGTCACGCCTAAGTTTCAGCGCCGCTGAACATGTATGCCCACATTCCCCTACTGATTGCGGTGTGTGAAGCGCCGATGGTATTCAACAGGAAGTTATCCACAGGATCTGTTGAAACTTCAGGGGAACCACGATACCTTGAGTTGACAACGCAATTGCGGCGTGTACATGCGGAATCTGCGATCGTTAGCAACCGTTAAAAACGTGCATGCGCACGTACGGTTGATACCGATTGCCAGTGATCGTTGCGGCGTGTAAAGGTACCTTAATGGTCGTTTTGACCACTTTTATCTGTTATTATGGGTTTTTATTTTTTTACAGGTTGCCTTCAGCTTAGGAGGAACCCCTTATACTGTTGTTATCTATTATGACCTTGGGCTTTTTATTGGAATGCAGAAATTTACAAGGTGATATGAAGACAGCAGTCATCTGATTGGAAGAAATGTGCCCTGCATGCGCTATGAATTTTGTATATATTATATGCTTGTACACTGATGTCTTCCACCCTGTGCATTGTAATGAGTCTCCTATTCATTTTGTTTGTTGCCGTGGCCCACTCCCCACACCCCCTGACAGGCGATATGCCTGCAGCCTGTTACCCTGGTGACGCATCCCAGGAAATGCTGGGTTGCGTGGCGTGTGTCAGGAGTGAGTGGGTTGAGCTTGGTTGCCGTAACAACGCGTCATACGCGATCATGTGGCTGCGGTGATGCGCATGGCCCGCCCCGCGATGATGCGGATGCGAGCGTCGTGTCACTTCCGGTCAGGTGACCGCAGGCTAGAGTCACTTCCGGTTGCGATGGCGCAGATTAGCAGCGCTATAAGTTGGGGGGCTCCAAGCAGCTTTGTTACACCTCCCCCTGATGAAGTGGCCATAGGTGTCCACCTGGGCCAAGAAACACTGTAGGGGGTCCGCAGTCCTGATCTCCCCTGCCCCAGGCGCCCTCCACCTGCAAACTTTGTGGTAATAGTATGGTATCACTGACTTATTGTTATATTATGATATGTCACACGTGGTGGACTGGTCTAAATACTATGTTGGTTATTTCTCTTTGGTTTATACCAGTTCATGTGGGTTCAGTTGAGATTACTGTTATACTCTGTTTACCTCATGAAAACAATTAAGAGCTGACGTGCTCTCAATATATGTAAAAAGAGTTTTTTATTACCAGCATGTATGTATTCTGTGATCTATGATCGGCCATTGTGGGGCAATTGTCCTGTAACACTGTGAATTGTATCGGTGATTACCATCTAATGTATGTTTATGAACCTTTGGTCCATAGTGACTCTTTTGTACCACTGTACTGCTGGTGTGAGGGCAACTGACCACCGCCCTCATCTGTCTTCTAAGTCAGTTTAAATAAATAAAAACACTTTGATGTAATTATAAGCTATACTCCCTTCTTCGTTTGTTACAGAAGAAGAAGGCCAAGTTCACATCTAAGGGTGGTTGCGTTTGCGTTTCTATGCGTTGTTGCACTGCAAAACTCATAGAAATGCAATGACACGCATGCGTTAACGCACCTATTGGTTTCAATGGGAAACTGGTTGCAAACGCATGTAAAAACGCATGTCATTTTCTGCAAACGAAAAATGAATGCGTTTTAGCCAACGCAGCCCAAGACACTGCAGGACATGTTTTGAGCTGCGTTTGTAAAAACAGTATGCGTTTTTCGTTTGCAGAAAATGAAATGCGTTTTTACATACGTTTGCAATCCGTTTCCCATTTAAATCAATGGGTGCGTTACTTAACGCATGCATTTGCAATGCGTTTTTGGCACACGTGCTGTCAAAAAAAGATTGCAAGCCACACAGGATTAGAAATGTAGATGTGAAAGGCCCGAATAAGAAAATAGTCATGAAACTCCATTTAAGGAATTCTTAGTTTGCACGAACAGATATATTCACACTCTATAGAAGCAGCAAACCGAACACACAAGTATTACAGCATATACAACAGATTGACCATTGATCCTCCTCTTCACATATATTGATTTATTGATGTAGTTAAAAGTTACTGCTGCATAAGTACCGTAACTATAACAGTGATAACAACACTTTACTCTTGTTTGCATTTAGATGGGTGTTCTTGTATGAGAAAGGCTACCAGCATGTAGATGACATCATCAGTTCTGTTTCTGTAAAAATGAAAGGTATAGCAATTACAAATGTTTCTGAAATGGGTACAGAAATCTGGGATGTTGCAGACTATGTTTTCCCTCCACAGGTAAGTTATGTTTTTTTTTAATTGGTTCTATAGACTTCTGCATACTCTAAAGGTGTTGTTCCGTCTTTTCCTAAAATTCTGTAGTCCAGAGGCGGACATATCATTGGTGCAACTTGTGCGGCCGCACTGGCACACAAGAGGTAAGGGGGCCATGTATATCACCAAAGGCAGTGCTATTTTGCATTTTTAAGAGCTCTTGGCCTGCAGAGGGCCCATATATTGTTCATGCACATAGGCCCTTTTCTGTCTGTGTCCGCCAGAGCTGTAGTCATTATATGACTGCAGACTTCTGAATCCTTACAGCACACATACCACACGCTGTCATGGTTCTCCAGTGTTGCCGCAGAGAATGGGCAGTCACATGTATGTGATGAGCATACATCTGGCCACCTTCCAACTCGATGCGCTTGGCCTCGCTCAATAGAAATAAGTTGAACAAGGCTGAGCATGTTTAATAGGCACATGTGAGGAAGATTGAAAAGGGCACTGACCTATAGTAGCTGTAGTTGTCCGATCCACTGGATGATGGTGGTTGGAGTCCTGGTGCTCGGCTTGTAGATTCAGAAGCATAGATTATAGTAGTAGAAAGTGGCACTCACGGATCTTTTTTTCCAAAGCCATTTATTGTTCCATATTAGGATACATCCACCTGGGAGGGTGTGCAGGGAGGGGATATGCAAGCAACGGTATCCGTTTTGAGGACAATTCCTCTTCTACGAGCCCGTAGAAGAGGAATTGTCCTCGAAAAGGATACCGTTGCTTGCATATCCCCTCCCTGCACACCCTCCCAGGTGGATGTATCCTAATATGGAACAATAAATGGCTTTGGAAAAAAAGATCCGCGAGTGCCGCTTTCTACTACTATAATTTAATAGGCACATGATCGAATTTATGCCCTTTGCATACTTGCGGTCAAGTGATTGCCTGCCCTTGGCAGCAACACATGACGGTGTACTGTGCTCAGGCTGTAAGGATTTTGGAAAGCATTCTCCTCTAATTCATGTCTTCTGCTAAAAGTCTGCAGTTACTATATGCGACTACAGACTTTTAGCCGAAGACATGAATTTGAGGAGCATGTGTTGTCATATCCTGTCCTTCTCCTGCTGCGCCCATTGTGGTAGAGCTGGCAAAAACTAGCTTGGAAATGACAAAAGTCTCAAAATTCCTGGGAAACCTCACATTGCACAAAAATTGTGCCACATTTCAAGGTGCATTATGAATTTTGTCATAAATGTTCTAATAAACTGGGGCCTTCATGGTGCAGCACAAAGTTTAAAATAAAAATTATGTTCTTTTGAAAAACCTAACATTTTGAAGTAGCCAATAGCCCAGTCAGTTAGTGTAGATCTCTAGAATTGAGGGTAAGGTCTTACATACCCATTTTTGCTGCATGTTTTTCCACAGTAAAAATTGCTGATAGTCACCAAAATAAACCAGACGCAATTCCATAACAAATTGTGTTTTTTTTATTATTTGCAACTCAGTCTCACTGATCTCTTTGCGAAAAAAACAGACAGAAGGGAGCCCCTGTCCCAGTACAGTATATGGCCCCTCTTTGTGTTTGCGATGAAAGCTGAATGCTGCCTTGGAGGTGATAGTGGCCTCCTTACCTCTTGTGCTCATTTGTTTGCCCAGGTTGGACTTGACTTTGCAAGAGCTATAAGTTTATCAATCATTAGGAAATGAAACTGTGTAATGGTGGGTTTACACACACCAATCATTGTGTCCAATATCTGAACAGATCTCTGGTTGCAGTGAAATCATGGACATTTTGCACCATTTGTACACAGCCACAAAATGGAACTATGTGTCCATGATTTCACTGCAACCAGAGATCTGTTCAGATATTGGACACAATGATTGGTGTGTGTAAACCCACCATTAGGCAGAGGTCCCCAACTCCAGGCCTCAAGGCCCGCCAACAGTGCAGGATTTCAGGATCTCCTTAGTATTGCACTGGGTTTGGAATCATCACCTGTGCAGATGATCACATTAACACCTGTGCAATACTAAGGAAATCCTGAAATCCTGCACTGTATGTGGCACTCGAGGCCTGGAGTTGGGGACTTCTGGTGTAAGGGAGTGTTTTTTGTGCCCCAAGCTGACATTTTTATTGGGAGTATTTTGCAGTATATAGAATGTTTTGATCACCTGTTGTTATTGCATTTTGTCAGTTGTTGTGGCAGATGAAAAACTGCAATTTTTAGTATTTTGATTTTTTTTTTCTCTAGATACTCTGTTTACCAATCAGATTAATTTATTTTATATTTTGATTGGTCGGAATTTTTCAAATGCAGCGATACCATATATATGAATCATTCATTTTTTTTATTTCTTAATTTTGAATTGAGTAAAAGGTGATGAAGATTATAACAATTATTTATTTAATTTATTTATTTTAATTTTTACAGTATTTAATAGTCCCCTTAAAAGGAACATGCCAGGTTATCACACAAATAAAGCTAATTTTAAAGTTAATTTTAATCAATAGAGCTAGCAATATTAATGAGTTCCACATTTGGATGTGTTTAAAGAGAACCTGTCTGGTCACCTGTGCACCCAGAACCACAAACAGTTTTGTGTGCTATGTTCCCTGCCTAACAGTGCCTTTATGTATTTGCACACATAAACAGATCTTGAGAAAAAGTCTTTCTAATGTCTGTTCAAGAGATGCTAATGAGGGCTTTGACTAGTCGAGGGGGTATTAGTTCATACTTGACATGTTATCACCCTGCTGTAATGTCCGTCTGAGTTACAAGTAAAAAGGGGAATCCCAGACAGACTAAATGCAAACTGCACCATGAGGCAGAATCCCAAGATACCCAAACACCCTTTAACCCCTATACAGGGATCTTGCTTTACTGCAAGATCCAAGGGGTTGCTGCCTATACATGGGTTGCAGTCCAGGAAAAGAAAAGTGACCAAGCAGGGTCAAAGCCAAGAGGTCAGAAAAGTACAAAATTGTTAGGCTGTATAACAGTGCAAAAACAGGCATAGGTCAATCCGTAAAATCAATAATATAAAGCAGGATAATAAAAGTTGAACCAGCGAATGTATCTGTCAACTAGCAGCAACGCACAAAGGATTCAAATAGGCTACAATACTTACCAATTGGATGAAGTCAGAGTTAATAACTGCAGCTGGGCAGCCAATTAACACACACTCACATTCAGACGACTACATCACCAGCCCCACCTTTGGAGTGAACACAGCAGCACCTGGTGGCAGAATCAGAAGTCACAGGAACAGACTCTGGGGATGTAGTAGCTCCTTATATTATTGGATTATAGATATGTGCACAGAACTGCTTGTGGTTCTGGGTGCACAGAGGACCTGACAGATTCTCTTTAAACAATTTCACCCAGCAATGGTCTGATCAGTTGTTCTATATACAGCGATGACAGATGGCTCCTCAGCACACCCTTGGCTGTCACTATAAGACATCAGTGTCCCGCAATCGCGTCGCAGGCGCTGTGAGGTGTCAGGAGAGCGCCCCCCTTGCCGGTATATGTTAAATGCCGCTATCAGAGATTGGGGTGTAAGAAACAGATAAAGAAGTGGATACACGTCTCAAAGTGGGTACCCACTTCTTCATCAGGAAATGTACGGTACAAATCAGGAACACATTTATAAGATTTAACCAGCTTTAAGAAGTACAGAACTCGGCACTGCGGGAAACAGAAGGGGCTACATAATTACAGGAACCTGCTAAGTGTTTCTGAAGATGTCTAAGCTCTGGTGTTGCTCGCCACAAAGAAATGCTGTATACAGTCAATTGCAAGAAAAAAGCAGGCAGCACTCACCAGGTTAATTGTGATCCTTTATTCGTGCAACCCTGTACACCCTGATGAATCGGTAAAAGCGGGGAGAGGGAGTGGGGAGTCAGCGGACGGTGGCTCACCGTTTCGAGGGGTTACCGCTTCAATGGGTCCTGTTCTCAACCTCACCCTGCTTTGACCGACCCACCGTGATGTCTACAGGGTTGCACGAATAAAGGATCACAATTAACCTGGTGAGTGCTGCCTGCTTTTTTCTTGCAATTGACTGTATATGTGGCACCCTGACCCTGTAGCCACAGAACCACCTAAGGCATGGAGGGATTTCCACAACAGGTACACTTACACACACAACACCTTCCACCCCAGACCTGTAGGGGGAGTTCCACTTGCTGCCCTTAAGCAAGATCCCCTATATATACAGGTGCTGGGGGCAGAGTTAGGTAGTGCAGTTCCAGAGAGGACTGTGAAGAGTTAGTCCGTGCAGTACGGAGTAGTACTGTGAAGACCATCTGGTGAACGGTGCTGCGCTAAGCCCGTACGAGAGACCAGCCTAGCCAGTGTGAGGGCCCGAGAGTGAGGGTCGTAGGCAAGGGAAAAGACAAGTTAAAGAGCAGATTGGGGGCAGAGGAGCCATACCGGTTCACCCCAGGAAGCAACCCGGAGTCCGAGTCTGCAGGAGAGCATTAAGCCCAGCAGAAAACACCGTTCACCGAGGAGACTCAAGTCTCCCAGACACCTATGGTGCAACCAACCCAAGAGCCAGGAGCTGCAGGAGAAGTCATAGCGGTAGCTTATAAAAAGGTTCTCAATACTACAATACGGGTGAGAGAAAGGGAGAGACACAGAGGAGACCAGGCCTAGTTCTATACAGGTCAGGGGCTTCATCAAGGGGAAAGAGACAAGGAGGCCTTACAAATTACTCCCTGTGGAAATCCTGAGGTGCTTCCCGGCCACGTGGAGTGCACCCTGGACCATGCCTGTTATAAAATCAGTAAAGGTACGAAAACGACTCCGAACATGTGTGTCCGTCATTTCAGCCTTGGTCCCGACCAGCCCAGTTGCCGAGCCACCTCCCTGTGCAAGTTCCCCTTCACTACACCACTGCCCTGGGGACCTCGCTCTGCCTGTAGGGAGTAACAACATCTGGCTGCCTACTCATCATCCCCAGAGGTCTGCCGGCAGCGCTGGTGCCATCACCAGGTACCGCAGGTGGGATCACGAGACTTTATTTATTTTTATTTTATTTTTATCCCTCAAACAACCCCCCTTTTTTAAGTGACCACCAGGGCCACGGCCCCTGGCAGGCCATGGGCAGGCCACCAGTGACTTCCCCTTACAGTAACTGCCCGGGAACCGAGTCCCCACGGCCTTGGGGCGGGTCAGCTTTCTGGCATCACGAACAGGATCCCGTGCCTGGTTTCACCGGGTACTCTGTGTCGTGTATTGACTGTGTTTTGTGGACTGTTGAAATCGGGCCGCCATTACTGCGCTACAGAGCGGGAAGAAATAGGGCGTTACCATTACAAGGGGGCGAAGCCAGGTTCCTGCCCCACACTATGACGGAAATTGCCGAAGCGCCAAGACCCAATCCGGAAACTCCCAAGTGTTCAACTCCCCACCTGCGGAGCCACAACTTGCTTTATATTAAAGAGACGCAACAGGTCCCCGACCGAATGTCACTGGCAATGTAGCCGGTACCTCAGCCGGGATATTTCAGCCTGCACCTCAGCCGGGACACCAGCCGGGGGAGCAGTCGCAGCAGCGATCATGCCCATCTCCCTGCCATACGTCCTGGGAGCTAAATGGCTACATCAGTATGAAGGTCAGCCAGACACTTTGGCTGGATTTAAGAGGAAAATCTGTAGTGTGCTGGATATGTATGCAATGACTGGCAAGCAGAGAGCTTCTGTTGTATTGGGACAGTTAACCGATGAAGCAGAGCGGGAGATCGAGACCTGCTCAGAGGAGGATCAGGAGTCTGTGACTGTTATTTTTGATAAACTTAGGACAGCTTTTGAAAACCGCACCGAGACTGACCTAAGAATGAGGTTCTATCACTGTTACCAGCAGTAGCAGGACAGTATCAGAGACTATGCATGGCACCTGCAGGAAGCACTATGGGCCCGAAAACAGGTCAGCCCAGCTAGTGTACAAAAAAAAAATTATACAATTATTATTATTATTATTATTATTATTAAAAAATTATAAAATCTTGGTTGAACAATTTATTCGGGGACTACGGTCACCAGATGATAGCAGGCAAGTGTGCTGGTGGGCCCTAGATCACCCAGATGCAGACTTCACCACTCTAAAAGACATGGCTATTAAAGGACTGCAGCCCCTAGAAATCTCAGACTCTGCACTCCAGCAGTGGCAGGGTGGTGCCGCTCCTGTACCAGCAACATCTACTTCTTTTCCTGCAGCCGAGACAAATGTGCAGACTGTGACCCCAGCAGGTTTGACAGCCTGTGCTCTGAGGTGCACCAGCTGAGAAAGAACCTAGCCACAGTTATGAAAGCCCTGCAGCTACAGCCAGAGACCAAGTCATCGGGAAAGATACAGCTTTCCAACAGCCTGGAGGACGTCCCATGGATGAAAGGGAAGAAGACCATGTTGCTCCGTGGGAGGACCAACGATCATTAGAGCTCCACAGGAGAACCCATCTGCTGTCACTGCAACAAGACAGGCCACATCGCAAGGCATTGTCCTTTAAACCAGCAACCCCTGGGGAGAGGGGCCAAACCCCAGGAGTAGACTGACCAGGCCCATCAGACTAGTATGATAGATACATAGGAGGAAGACCGTTCTTATCTATCATACTAGACGGCATACCAACACCTGCATTGCTGGACACTGGTTCGCAGGTGACCACCATACCTAATAATACCTAATATCCTTCACAAAAGATTTTGGTCTAATGCTGAACTCAACCCACCAGAACCAGGCCTCACTATTTATGCTTCTAATGGGTTACTACTTAACTTAGTTGGGGTTACAGAGGTAACAATAAAAGTGGGAAGGTTGGAGTTGAAAGACCAAGGGCTTATTGTGGTGGAAACTAGTCCTAATGACAGAGATCCGTATATCATTCTTGGTACAAATGTCGTTGGAAATTGTTTGGGTGAAGTGTTGTTCTTGCTCCAACAGATTGCAGACACTGCCAAACCCGGGCAGCAGAGAGTTCTTGAGAGAGAAATGAGAGCCCTCCTGCATCAACGACAGGTAAAACGGACCATTGGTGAAATTGGTAGTGTACGGGTAACAGACCCGATTCTCATTGTGGTACCCCCAATGAGTGAGATGATAATCTGGTGCTGAGCAGAAATAGGTCACAGAGGGCAGAACTACCAGGCAGTAGTAGAGCCCATCAGTTCAGAACATAGACCTACACTCTTGACAGCCAGGGGGGTGGTTGATGTACACAAGGGAAGGGTACCCATATGCATCTTAAACTGTGGAGAGGACGAGGTCAAACTACCCAGGTATTCCACTGTTGCTAAGCTGTACACTGTAAATAACACCACCATACAAGCAGTGGAACCCTTGCCCCCACCAGATTTGGTGGAGGATAACAATTCCAAGGGACAGCTAGAAGACTGGTGTCAGGAAGTTCACATAGGGACTGATTCCACTCCTGCCCATAAAAAACAAGGTGTCTATCGGGTAGTCCGTGAGTATGAACGGGTATTCAGTAAGCATTCACTTGACTTTGGGAGGATAAAAGGGGTACACCATCATATACTTACAGGTGACCATCTACCTATTAAAGAGCGATATAGACCTATTCCACTGTAACCACTCAACCACTTGAGATAGTAGCCTTGGATCACGTGAAGTTATCACCCAGCAGATCAGGTTACACCTATGCCTTAACAATGTTAGGCCACTACTCCAGATTTCTAGTAGTAGATCCAGTGAAAGACTTGACAGCTGAAACAGCAGCAAAAACCTTCCAAGCCTACTTCTGTAGACCACACGGATAAGCAGAACAGATATTGACTGATCAAGGTTCTGCATTCGAAGCTGAGTTGTTTCAAGAGTTTTGCCATTTATATGGGTGCAAGAAAATTTGGACCACACCTTACCATCTGCAAACAAACAGCATGTGTGAGAAGATGAAAAATATAGTCATAGACATGTTGAAAACCTTGCCTTTGGAAGAAAGGAATCAGTGGCCAGAGAAACTGCTTGACTTAGTGGACATGTATAACAATATTCCTGTAAGTTCCACCAATTGCATGCCAGCTTATCTTATGAGAGCAAAACCTGGAAGATTGCCAGTTGACCTAGAAATGGGGATTGTGGTACCAGGAACAGGTTCATCTGATGTTGATTGGGACATAAACCGCTAAGAACAAAACAAAGTGATGCAAGTGTGTGTAGAAGACAATCTGAACCAGATCAGAGAAAAACAAGAAAGAAACTACAACAGAAATACACAAGCTGAATGTGTAACACCTGGAGAAATATTACTAAAGAGAAGAAACCACAAACTTGATGACCAGTGGGAAAAAGAGCCTTACACTGTGTTAAACTCCAAGTTTGACAATAATAAAACTTGCGTAATCAGTAGAGATGGAGGAAAAACTACTGCAACAGTGTCAAGAGATCATCTTAAAGTATGTCCAGAACAATTAAGACCACAAGAAGACAAAATACCTTGTACAAAACAAATAGAACCAAAAGAAAGTGTGATTCACACAATACTTGGAGACTTCCCAGAAGACTGGCCCCAATGTGAGGGAGCTGTAATTGTACCAGTGATCAACTTCTATTAACCAATGGAGGAACAAAGAAGATTGGAAGAAACAGCAAGAGTACCAGAAGTACCTGTCCAAGTTCCAGATGAATCGCCCGTTGTAGTGGAACCAGAGGATCCTGCAATCGGTGAAACTGCCAGCCCTGTAGTGATACTAAGGCCGCGCAGTTACCCAACTTACCACCTATAGTAAATAGGTCATCCCAAAGCACATACACCTCTACACATCACATAGTGTTGAGCGCATCACCTAAGACACAAACACTATGTAGGTCTTGTCGTAGTAGCCAAGGTCCAGGTATGGAGAATGGGTATAAGGTGTAAAGTATAAATTGTTGGAAGGGTAAGATGTAAATAGGCACATGTATGTACATTAAATGTGAATAGTAGTGTACAGAAGGGTGGCGGAACTGGGCCCAGCCCAATGGACACTAAGTTAGGAACAGAAAGTACCTGGGGTAGAGAGGAGGTACTAGGTCTCCTAAGCAGAGACACCCATAGGGAAAATGTTTGTTTTCTATGTATTGGACTTTGAACTCATTTGAACCCTGAGCCTGCAGAGACTATCCTGTACAGACTCTTTAACATACTCCTAAACCTTCCCCTCCTTTATTTGAAAAATGGACCAAAGTCACAGGACTGGTTGTGACAACAAACTTTTATAGCCTGTGGTGGATGGACTAGCACCGTATGGACTGCACCCTATTTTGTTTTTACTATTTTTCAGTGGTTTTTGTACATTTTTCCCTTTTGAGACTCTGTTATAAAACCTGTTATTGTTATTGTAGACTGTTTGAAAAATGTTTTCTCAGTTCAGGAATACTGATTTTAACTAGGGGATGATATGGCACCCTGCCCTTACAGGTAGCCACAGAACCACCTAAGGCATGGAGGGATTTCCACAACAGGTACCCTTACACACACAACACCTTCCACCCCAGACCTCTAGGGGGAGCTCCATTTGCTGCCCTTAAGCAAGATCCCCTATAAATACAGGTGCTGAGGGCGGAGTTAGGTAGTGCAATTCCAGAGAGGACTGTGAAGAGTTAGTCCCTACAGTACAGAGTAGTACTGTGAAGGCCATCTGGTGAACGGTGCTGCGTTAGGCCCATACAAGAGACCAGCCTAGCCAGTGTGAGGGCCCAAGAGTAAGGGTCGTAGGCAATGCAAAAGACAAGTTAAAGAGCAGATTGGGGGCAGAGGAGCCATATCGGTTCACCCCAGGTAGCAACCCGGACACCGGAGTTCAAGTCTGCAGGAGAGCATCAAGTCTGGCAGAAAACACCGGTTCACTGAGGAGACTCAAGTCTCCCGGACACCTGTACCTCAACTAACCCGAGAGCCAGGAGCTGCAGGAGAAGTCATAGCGGTAGTCCATAAAAAGGTTCTCAATACTACAATACGGGTGAGAGAAAGAGAGAGACACAGAGGAGGTCAGACCTAGTTCTACACAGGTCAGTGGCTTCACCAAGGGGAAAGAGAAAAGGAGGCCTTACAAATCACTCACTGTGGAAATCCTGAAGTGCTTTCCGACCACCTGGAGAGTACCCTGTACTGTACCTGTTATAACATCAGTAAAGGTACGAAAACAACTCCGAGCGTGTGTGTCCGTCATTTCAGCCTTGGTCCTGACCAGCCCAGAGACTGTATCCATGGTCCAGTTGCTGAGTCACCTCCCTGTGCAAGTTCCCCATCACTATACCACTACCCTGGGGACCCTGCTCCTCCTGCGGGGAGCGATAACATCTGGCTGCCAACCCATCGTTCCCAGAGGTCTGCCGGCTGCGCTGGTGACATCACCAGGTACCGCAGGTGGCATCACAAGACTTTATTTTTCTTTTATTTTTATCCCTCAAACAACCCCACTTTTTTTAAGCGACCACCAATGCCACGGTCCCGGGCAGACCACCAATGACATCCCCTTACAGTAACCGCCCGGACACTGAGTCACCACTGCCTTGGGGCGGATCATATACAACATTTATACAACATTTATAAGATTATCTCAGCACAGGGAGATCTTTTTTAAAACACATCCAATTGTGGGAATTATTAATCCAAGAACTATTGATTAAAATGAACTTTGTTCGTGGGAAAACCTCCTTAATCTGTGTCACTGATGTAAACCCCTAAATATCTGGCCTCACTTACCCAATACAGCTTTTATGTGTTGGCTTCCTGTAAAGCAGTCATAGATCATATGCTCGGGTCATGCAAGAGTTGGTTTACATTCCATCTAAATTACGGTACTAGCTTCTTATAGCAATTGAAGCTTTCCACTTTCTGTTAACTCATGTTATTCTCTGATTTTTCAACAGGGAGACAGCTCTTTTGTTGTGATGACTAACTTCATAGTAACTCCAGAGCAACAAATGGCGAACTGTAATGAGGTATCTATCATCAACAGATTATTTTATATGTTGATTTTTTATTGAAGGATTTTTTCTCTTAGCAAAGAGATTATTTTTCTCACCTGCAGCAAGAATTTAACTTGATCATTATACAATCTACTTGCATATTATACAAAATGTTCAAAAAGAGACTTTTCTTTTCCTTTGACTTTTACCTCGATTGAATTGAACGGTGCATATCGGGTCACAAGCAAGGTTATGTAACTGAGCGGAGTGTCACTTATGCATTCATATCTCACTAAATTGCTTTTTTTTCTATATTGTAAATACAAATTTAAATGCTTGTCCAAGGTAATCTTTCAATTGGCATTAAAAGTCCAGTTGGATAGCAAATTTTTTCATTGCTTAAAGAATACCTTAGTTTGGAATCCAGTACATTTTTTATTATTAGGCTGGAAACACACTGTCCGAGTGACACGCACGTGTCTCGGATCATTCACCCTGCACGACCCCTGCATCTTTGGACTGGACTCTGTCAGTGGTATGTTTTTCTATGTTGCTCCACTGCTTCCATCCAGAGAGGGGGAGGCCATCCCGGATGAATGATCCGAGACTCGTGCGAGTAACTCACATTTCACTTGGACAGTGTGTTTCCAGCCTAATTCTTTTATTTTAGTCTGTACTTACCTGTACTTACCTAATTTGCTGGCCCTGCTCCATACCACTGAGTGGTCCTTTGCAGAGGCTTGTTTTGTACAAGGGTCATCAACTAATTGGTTTCATCATTGTGCAAGATGTCACATGTCCTTATGATCGCAATCAGATGTAACTATAGAATAAAAATAGTAGTGTATTTTTTAACACTGTTAGGTTTGTACAATAGCATATGTTTAGGGGGTTATCTGACATTCCTCTAGTGTAAACTCAATTGTAAGCTCAATATATTTCTTAGTAAAGGTAAAGATGACTGTGGGAATTCTTATTAATGGAAATAAATCCTCTGAGACTGAAGCTAAAAACGAGGGGATAGAAATTTGTATTAATAGAAAGTTCTATAATGCAAGACCATTGCTAAGTAGGATCCATCTGAATGTCCTTGGAAATCCTGGGAATATGCAAAAATCTGGAGCCAAATAAGGTCAGTTAGTTTTTATTAAGGGTTATTATTGCCAAGTAGCCGAAGAAAAATGCACTAAATCATTTTTAAATAGAGAAAATGATAATGACCTCAAGATGTAGACAACCGGACAGTAGTAATGGCAGAATCAAGCATCTAAGCACTGAAGTTCTTACAGATATAGTCATGTTTTCCAGCTTCCTGATGTAGCACCTTGTCAAACTGATGATGATTGCAAAGCTGTATCCACTCGACAAACGCAAGGTATGCAATGTTTGCCATTATTATGTCTTCCCAAATACATGTGAAGAAATATGTGTCCTTTCAATCATTTTCATTTATTTACAGCATGTGTCCTTGCATTTTATCCATGATTATTAATTTCTATGTACTCTATATTCAAATTTCTATTTTCTCTTTTGTGCATTATAAAGAGTATATTACGCAAATAACTGTTACGATTAATATCCCAGAATGTAATTAATACTTAATATCATGGTAATACACATTTACATGACTTGCTATCTCCATGCTGATAATTGTCATCCAGTATCACCCCATTGCTGTAGGGAAAAAGTGAACACAATCCAGGCACCCTGGGCACTACTTAATTTACAGTCATGGCCAAAAGTTTTGAGAATGACACCAAAATGATATTTTCACATGATCTGCTGCCCTCTGGTTTTTATTTGTGTTTGTGTCTGATGTTTATATCACATACAGAAATATAATTGCAATCATATTATGAGTACCAAAAGGTTATATTGACAGTTAGAATGAGTTAATGCAGCAAGTCAATATTTGCAGTGTTGACCCTTCTTCTTCAGGACCTCTGCAATTCTCCCTGGCTGCTCTCAATCACCTTCTGGACCAAATCCTGACTGATAGCCGTCCATTCTTGCATAATCAATGCTTGCATTTTGGCAGAATTTGTTGGTTTTTGTTTGTCCATCCGTCTCTTGATGATTGACCACAAGTTCTCAATGGGATTAAGATCTGGGGAGTTTCCAGGCCATGGACCCAAAATCTCTATGTTTTGATCCCTGAGCCATTTAGTTATCACCTTTGCTTTATGGCAAGGTGCTCCATCATGCTGGAAAAGGCATTGTTGGGCGTCAAACTGCTCTTGGACGGTTGGGAGAAATTGCTCTTAGAGGACATTCTGGTACCATTCTTTATTCATGGTTGTGTTTTTAAGCAAGACTGTGAGTGAGCCGATTCCCTTGGCTGAGAAGCAACCCCACACATGAATGGTTTCAGGATGCTTTACAGTTGGCACGAGACAAGACTGGTGGTAGCGCTCACCTCTTCTTCTTCTCCGAATAAGCTGTTTTCCAGATGTCCCAAACAATCGAAAAGGGGATTCATCAGAGAAAATGACTTTACCCCAGTCCTCAGCAGTCCACTCCCTGTACCTTTTGCAGAATATCAGTCGGTCCCTGATGTTTTTTCTGGAGAGAAGTGGCTTCTTTGCAGCCCTCCTTGAAACCAGGCCTTGCTCAAAGAGTCTCCACCTCACAGTGCGTGCAGAAGCACTCACACCAGCCTGCTGCCATTCCTGAGCAAGCTCGGCACTGCTGGTAGTCCGATCCCGCAGCTGCAACAGTTTTAAGATACGATCCTAGCGCTTGCTGGTCTTTGTTGGGCGCCCTGGAGCCTTTTTGACAACAAAGGAAGCTCTATCCTTGAAGTTCTTGATGATGCGATAGATTGTTGACTGAGGTGCAATCTTTCTAGCTGCGATACTCTCCCCTGTTAGGCCATTTTTGTGCAGTGCAATGATGGCTGCACGTGTTTCTTTAGAGATAACCATGGTTAACTGAAGAGAAACAATGATACCAAACACCAGCCTCGTTTTAAAGTGTCCAGTGGTGTCATTCTTATGGTGGGGTTACACGTCCCGATATCGCTGCGATATCGGAGGCAACGACGCGGGAGCGCGCATTTAGTGCACGTTTCTCCCTGCATCGCATCGCCAGTTTACACGTCGCGATATCGGGATGCAACGTCCCTCCGATGTCTACGCCCACCAACCCAGGAACGACCAGTTAACATGGGAGTGAATGGGTGACGTGAGCGTAGACATCGGAGTTGGGCTGTCACACGCAGCGATGCTGGTACAACGGCCTTGCGATATCGGCGAGTTGAATAGCTTTGCTATTCAACTCCGATATCGTTTTGGCATCGTTCCAGCATCGCGTTGGATGCTAAAACAATACAACGCGCACCCGATATCGGCTCCAACTCGCGACCCACGTGACTTTTTGTCGGAGTTGGGTCGGAGTCGGACGCCGATATCGCGGCGTGTAAACCCACCATTACTTAATCATGACTGATTGATCGCCAGCCCTGTCCTCATCAACACCCACACCTGTGTTAATGGAACAATCACTAAAACGATGTTAGCTGCTCCTTTTAAGGCAGGACTGCAATGATGTTGAAATGTGTTTTGGGGGTTTAAGTTCATTTTCTAGGCAAATATTGACTTTTCAAGTAATTGCTGTTAAGCTGATCACTCTTTATGACATTCTGAAATATATGCAAATTGCCATTAGAAAAACTGAAGCAGTAGACTTTGTTAAAGTTAATATTTGTATCATTCTCAAAACTTTTGGCCATGACTGTATAAAGTCATTTATTCTGTAAAAAATGGAAATAATGTAAATTCTTACCCGTAGCTATTCCATAGGTAAAAGAACAATGTTGATCAGTAGCTGTAACATACACAATACATGTTAAAGATACACAACAATAATCACCAATTCTTAAGATGTTTCATTATTTCTATTACCATCAATTATCTACATCAATGTGTCATCCGTGTGCCATCTGTGTGTCATCCGTGTTTTTCCCATATGGTTAAAGAAGAAGATTTTATTAAACTTCTGTACTTTCAATGTTAAACATATACAACATAGAGATGGCATCCGTGAGCTGTACATGTTTTCCACTGGCCATCTGTGCTGCCGGAAAAAAACGTACTTGTCTCTGTGGGGTTCACAAAGACACAGAATCCGAAAAAGGTACAGATATAAGAGAGACCACATAAGTTAAAATGGGTACATGTAGTATCCATGAAAAAAATGGATGCCACATGTACCTTAAGAACAAACATGTGAAGGAGGCCTAACATTGTATGTGACAGAACTCACCAAAAAGGAAGGGATTGAAGCTAGGAATCAACATGGTATATGATACTGTGTGAACATAAATATGTATTAAGCAATGCAAAATGCCCAGATTGATTCATTTTCTCACAGTGTTTTATGCTCCACAATTGGCTGGGTTACTTGGCAAACGTCTCCACTAAATAGTGATATTCAACACTGAACTAAGATCTGAATGTGAACCTGATAACGTCTGCTGTAGCACAGAAGGCTGGCAATGTGACTTCTGAGCCTTTTTATTTGATTTTATTCCCATAAAAGGTCATAAGAAGTTGCTCTACTTTTGTGCAGTTGTCTCAAGACTATTTTCATTGACTTTTCTAGTGAGATATAATTGGGTAGTAAAATGTTGTACTCACTTGACTACACTGGGTCACATAGATGATTTAGGACTCTGTGCAGTTTGTTTCAAATGGAAGCAGGAAGTCCACATTGATTTAGGCTAGGGTCACACTTAGAAGGCACAATCCGGTAACCGCATCCATTACCGGAAGCGGTTTAAGACTGTGCCTTCATACTTCTTAAAATTTGTGAAAATGCAATCCTCATTCTGGATCTGGATGCATTAATGCAACCTGTTTTGGAAGGAGGATTTTTGCAATTTTTCAAAACCGAATCCGGTACCGGATCCGGTCCCATAGGCGCCTATGTTAAAAAAACAGGATCCTGTTTTGCAACCGCTCCGAAAAATGCAGCCTGCATGAAACCAGACAGACCTCATAATAATTAGTGAAGCCCCTGTGCTTCCATTCCAGGAATGAAGACAGCTGAATGATAAATCCAATGTCTCATAGGTGACTTTTTAAAAAGCATTTTCTTTCCGTTTCTTCTCCATTCAGCCTTTGGGCTGGCATGTGATTTGCCATCACTAGTTTGATAAATTCTCTGTTCACACTGTTGTTTTTAACTCATATGAGGCGAACAACTGTAGAAACACAATTTCCAGCTCCCTTATTTACTGAGACCTTATTTACTGAGATCCAGTGAAGCCTTTTGGATCTTACTGACTATAATGGTAGGTGAACTTTACCATTTTTTCCACATCTAAGAAAAATGATTTGATTATCCTAATCAGACAGCATTAGTGGCAGCGCCACATGAAATGATGTCTGGGTTCGCTGGGGTAGTTGTTACCATAGAATAGTACTGTGATTGGTCCACCTCAGCAAGCGACATTAATCTGAGAGTCCCTGGTGTGTGTGGATGCTGATAATCTTACTTTTATTACCTTCAGACAACTTCGGTCACGCTCCTCACATGGTCCATTGGATTGCCGGATAGGGACAATATGCAAGTTAGTAAAAAAGAGGCATACATTATTGTAAATAGCTTGAATGAACATTAGACAGCAGGCAGTACTCTTCAGTTCTTGTGTGTACAACAAAGACACAATCTTTATGGTTACTGGCAACGGCATAATACTTAGGGATGTTTTCTTTGCGAGGCAGTTAAATTGAAGTCATTTTACTTAAGTACACAGCCACGGACAGTGATCCCATCCCCTTCTCTGTCTGTCTCACAAGTCTTCTCCAGGTACAAAATGTTTGTACAGTGTTAGCCAGTAGATAGAAAAAATATTAGAATCTGTGAGTCCTGAGTGTTTGATACCTTTTAATCCTTTTAATGGCTAACTGAAAAGATAGTAAACAATAGCAAGCTTTCAAGACTTTAAGGCCTCTTCATCAGGCTAAAAATGCAACAACCAGAGTCCTGCAAAGAGAAACAGGAACATGAGGTGCCATACCATCAACAGATAATGGAGGTGGCTGGCATGGAAAAATCCTACCAATGGCTGGAGAAAGCTGGATTCCAGGACAGCACAGAGGCACTAATCATAGCAGCACAAGAGCAGGCACTAAGTACCAGATCCATGGAAGCAGGGATATACCACACAAGGCAAGACCTGAAAACCAGGCTATGTAACTAAACCTCGGAAAGAGTCCAACACAAAATGGCCCAATGCAAAATGCAAGCAGGAAAAACATACACCGAACACCACAATCAAGTAGCGTGAATTGTATACAGGAGCCTCTGCACAGTGTATAGGTTAAGCCCAGGGGGGAGATCCCAGAAAAAGTGGTGGAATGTGAAAGGGCTAAAATCCTTTGGGACTTCAAGATCCAGACGGATAAGCAGATGTTGGCTAACCAACCAGATATCGTGATAGTAGACAAGGATCAGAAGATAGCAATGATAATAGATGTGGCAGTGCCAAATGACAGTAATATCATAAAGAATGAATAAGAGAAGCTGGAGAAATATCAGAGCCTCAAAGAACAACTGGAGAAGATGTGAAAGGTGAAGGCAACAGTGATTCCAGTTTTGAAAGAAGCACTTAGAGCAGTGACCCTAAGCTTGAGGAAGGACAAAATAACCATTTTGCAGGGGTGAGAAGGTAGTAGTAAGTAAGTAGATATAGCCTTCTCCAGATTCCCAGCATCTGAGTTTCTGTCACTGACATGTTGCTTACTTGATTTTTACTGTTTCTGTTCTGTCAGCTTCCCACACAACTACCAGTACTGAACCCCTTCATCATACCTGAGCTCTCACCTCTGCTTAGCTCTCTCTTGGTAGGCAGACTCCTGACTGAAAGTAAAACTAAAATGGCCTCACACTCTAGCTCTTTACTCCTCCCACAGAGGCCTAAGAGATACTTAACCCTCAGTAACTCTAGGCTGCACACCAAGCTTCCTTCTTAATAGTTCTATCTTATGGCATAACTAACTCTGTTATTTCTATACAGCATTCCTATATTACGTTGTACTTATAACTACAGTACAAATACCCTTCACATTAACAACCATCATTGTACAGGGAAATATCACATTAATATTGACATTCTACTGAAGGGGTCATAGTCACCCGCCTACACTAGCAAATACAGTATCAATGCAGGAGTCAAGCAAGCAGCACATATCCCTTCTACCTAATATTCCTTGATGTGTAGTAAGCAACTGAGCAGACATGACAGAGATATGTATGTTCTCCTGTTCAGCTCTTGTCCTGATAATGTGAGTGTATATAGCTTGCTTCAGGCAAAAAAAAACAAAACCTGTAAACCACAATGGAAGAAGGTGGAAAGGCATGAAAATTAAGGTGAAGAAGTGAAAATAGGGCTTGGCGATGCCATTGGTGCACTGAGCAACCTATGGATCCTTTCAGAAGTCAGTGATTTTTCTCATATGGAATAATGGTCTAAGTTTTATCTGTGCTTAGTATCAGTTTCATTAGAGATTGGTCAGTGAGTCAGTTTTTACCAATGGAGTTGGTCAGAATTACATCAGAATTTCTATGAAAATAAATGATGAAGGTTCCTCATCCTTCATATATCAAACAGTCCATGCAAAACGAACACCACATCCAAGTTCTGTCCGATTTTTCATAGACCTGTAGATTAGGATCAGTGTTACCAATGCCAAACACGAATCACAATCGGACATCTCCCTGGTATTATTCAAACCACTTAATCCATGGAAAAAACACGGGCATGCGAATAGCTCCATAAACTATAATGGGTACGAACAAAACGTGGAAATATCTTGTGTGTCTGAACAATCTCTAATTTGCAAATTGAGTTAAGATTGCTTAATGCGAAACAAAGTCATGGAACACAAAACTACTCGCGATTTTTATAGTAGCTAAATTTAAATTACGGTTTGGAAATGACAGACTCCCTTTATAAACATTTATCAAATGGACTATGTTGCTGTAAGGCTCTGCTTTGGTTTACTGTGAGTCTCTATCCCATAATAGTGTTTTTCGTATTTATCATTATATCTTGTACAGATTATACATTTGATATCAATGAACTTTTCATTTCCTTCTCACGATTCTTAGCACACTGTGACCCTATTATGGACTGATGCCAGGATATATTGAATTTCTTGACTGATTCTTTGTTTTACTAACTGATTTGATAGGCAGAAGTTGTCTGATACTTTTAGTGCAGTACAGAGGACCTTTCACTAAATATTTCATGTTGAACTGGAAACACAATGTAATAGTAGCTGCAGAATGGAATAAGACGTGCATGTTTGTTTTTTTTACATGGCGTTCAGCTCTGTATCTCACTCAGTGAGAGACCAAAGCTATGGTGGAGCGTGTTCTCTTTTTAGTATGTTGCTGCCTGCTTATGATTAGGCAACTCATACAGGGGGAAGAAGTGCACATGCCCAGTGAAAAGTATCCACTTAGTCTTAAAAAACTTAACTCATTAGGTGACAATACTCTAATATGTAAGGGCATCAAAAGCACATCTAATTGAATCTAAGTACTGTATATCAATAAAGTTTTGTCAAAGTCAAATACCAGGAAGTATCAAAAACAAGCAGCTTTATTTAAAGCAAGACACACAAAAACCACAGTGTCAAAAATGCAATAAGAATGCATGTTAAAAAATGCAATGATGAGAGGCAAGTCACCTAATTTAAATAAGTGCAAAAAGTATGCAATATCAAAACTCACCAAAAGCTTATTGTGGGAATGGAGCCTAAGGGTGAAGAAATAGACTAGAAAAAATCTATGGTACTTTTAACTTTATTTTTACAAATGTTACATTAACAGTTTAACACTAGAAGATTGCCCCTGCACTGCTCTTCCTACATGGGGAAGCAAACCATTTGACAGAAAATATACCTTTTCTTTCTATACAAGAACAGAAACCCAGCTATCTGGTAACCCAGTGCACATTAAATATGAAGACACATTAGACTAATGTTGGTTATGTCGACCAGTTCAGACAACAGTCTAATGTATATGGGGTCGAGTAGCCATGTCCAATTTGAGACTGCTGATCACATTGATTTTAAGGAGAAGAACCCCTGGTCACCATGTCAGTGGAGAGAACAGTAATATGGAAGAAGGATTGTGGTCGATTAGTTAGTGGAGCGCCAGTGATGGTCAAGTGTGAAGGAAGCACTCCTTACGTGCATTTCGCTTTAGCTTCTTCCTGAGTGGTGATGTGGAGTTCTTATGGCCGATGTTAAATTTAACATCGGCCATAGGAACTCCACATCACCCCTTAGGAAGCAGCTAACGTGAAACACACGTAAAGGTACCTTTACATGCCGAAACTGTGGCTAGCAACAGGTATCCACCGCACGTGCATGTGCACGTTTTTAACGGTGGATACCGATCGCTGATTCCGCATATACACACCGCCATTACGTTCTCCACTGAAGGTATCTTTGTTCCCCGGAAGTGCCGACAGATCCTGCGGCTTACTTCCTGTGGAATACCTTCGCTACTTCACACGCCGCTACCATAAAGGAATATGGGCGTACATATTTCGCGCCGTAGGTACATAGGCGTGACAGAGTTGTGTATTCCGTGCTGCACAAGCATTGGACAACGCAATAGCGTCATGATTGGCCAGTTTGCGCTGGAAGGCTGGCTAATACATGACGCCATTTCAATTGTGGACTGTGAATGGATATCTCTTTAAATATGGTGCCCTGTGAAGGGACAGCCAATGGTTACACAGTAGCCCCCACCAATGATCGCTGATGGGGCGTGGTATCCATGATGCAGTGGCACGCCCCTGGGAGTTCACTAGGCGACGCAACATCCATGCCTGTGCCCGCTTTTTACACGCCACTACCATGGCAATTGTGCCTTTCTGTTGCCGTAAGTTTTTGAGCACGGCTCAGCAACAGGTATCTGAGTCAACTGCAGGACACCGGGAGGAATTGCCCTATTTACACGCCGCCATTTCATATAAATTTCATAGCAACAGGCACAATTATCCCCAGTGCCCGGCAGTTGCTACCTTCCTGTGGTGGCGTGTAGGGACCCTAAGGGGTGCTTCCTTCACACTTGACCATCACTGGAGCTCCACTACTTGACCACAATACTTCTTCCATGTTATTGAGACATCCTTTTGGAGTTTGTGGCCGGAGCTGCAGGGTGCTGCATCCACTGTTTTCAATGAGAGGACCTGAGATGACGTGTTTCCAGTTACGTGCATGTCACATGACCGGATGGCGGCCCAACATGACCAACACCAGGAAGTATATCCAGGCAGAGAAGCCAGGGAAACAACGGCGTCCACGCCATAACTGAGGTTGTACAGGGGTGCGCAACTTCGAATGGCGAGAGGCTAAACCTCATACAAAAATGTATGGCCAGCTTAAGACTATGCAGCCTCGGATTGGATAATAATCTTTGTGTATAAAGTACCAACATATTCTGCAGCACTTTTCTCATGTCAGCATAGGTGTACAGAATTGTTCATATTCCTTCAGAATTCTTAATATTTCCTCATTTTAAAGACATTATTTAAAGAAATGCAATGTGACTGGATCCGCCTAAACATGTTTGCAAAAAAAAATGTAATCGGAAGAGATACTACTTTAATTTGCAATCAATCAAAACATTATATTCTGTTTCAAACATTGTAGCCATGTACAGTAATAAAAACTAGATACAACAGAAAACGTGGCATCAAATCTATTATTATGACATGAGCTATATAAGCTTAACACCAAAATTTTGTTCCATGATAGAGGTGTCTATCATTAATGAATAAGCAATATTTTAGAATTCATTTTAGTCATGCCTTCTTTTCTGGACATGGCATGTACACATGTTTGGAGCAATTATACTTAGTCAACTTGCTTGACTGTTATTGACAATGTATAATAAAAGTTGTCAAAGTCTTCTTTATTTTTGCTGTACCTGTAATATCCTTTTTTTCTAGCATATCCAAAAAAAGTTACATATATGACCTGATTGTGGCTAATCCCAGCTATGTGACCCCCTCTTCTAGAATGGGGGTCTTGTGTCCAGTCCCACCTGGTAATCTGGTCTTCCCATCTAGGCATCCAGGTTAGGAATGGACAGATGGTCATGCATGTACTTGCTTTCTTCTTTTATTTCACATTTTGCAAGTATTGGTTTTAAAAATGTTTGTCTCTATAGTTAGTAAGAATGTCTATATAGTTAAAAAGCATTGTTATGCAATTACAATTTTCATTTATTTTCCCTAGATGGCAGCATATAAAATTTGCAGCACTGCTTACAGTTTACACTGGGTATAAACTGTAAGGGTTTGTTCACATGTGGCGTATTTATCACATTTGTTTTCTAGGCTTTTTTATACTTAAAAAATAAATACAGTATTTTAAACTACCAGCAAAGTGATTGAGATTTCTGAAATCTCATGCACATGTTGCCTCTTTGTTCTTTGCAGGTTTGAACCTTGAAAGACATTTTTTCAAATCATGCATCAAAAACACAACAAAGTGGCAAAAAATAGCATATTTTATGCAGCATATTTCCTTTTAAGTCAGTAGTTTTTGCATCAGAAAATCTGCAGGAAATACTACTGGTATGTTGTCTGGAGTTCAGTATCCAGAAATTATGGGAATACCCCTGCAGCCAGGTGACCTACCACTCTGGCACCTCGCTTTGCCACATGGTCCCTTATTGTGTGTGGAAGTTTGTGTGGGGTGCAGGGCACTCACTTGTACTTCTCGGCATCCATTTTCTCATCCTGGACCACAAAGGCTGTCACACACACACATCAAAAGACAGCCAGGAGTTGTTGGAACAGTGAACATTACTGAATAGTTGATTTCATTATGTTTCCACATACAACATAAGGCACTACTTTCTTTATCTTACTCTTCTGTCACTTGATGCCCTTTGAGGGTTCCCTTTTGCCTATCCTGGCCTTCCCAATACACTTTCTTCCTTTGTTCCTATGAGGCCCATTCCTTCTAGCTCTGGAATAGTCCTGTGTCAGTATCCATCGTGGGAGGAAAATTCTGATTGCTTACCAACACATCAGATAGAAGCCTTGAGCTCAGACACTAGGGATTCATCCAGGTAGTCGCAATGAGGGCTGTACATCAGCACTTCAGAACTTTGCCTCACATTCAGCCATTCCTAAAACTGAACTTTGCGAGGAAGTTCTCCACTCGTCAAGGAAGAGAGAAGTGCGCACGTGCAGTGGTTCAATGGAAGGCAGTGTGTGGATGACATAAGATGTATCGTCCACGCAAAGCAGAGAAGGAGGATGGCGATCACAAGTAGAGAGGAAGCGCCAGATCAAGACAAGCGGCGCACTTCGAACCACCAGACTGCCCTGGAGGTAAGTATAAGTTATTTTTTATGTTACATAGATCTGTCTGGGGACTATATACAGAATTCTAGAAAACTGTATGTAAGTGCTTTCTGGTGTATGTAAGTTAACTGGAAAAAAATGAAAATATCAATTTAAAGAGTAATTGTTGATTTTTTTGGTCGTTTGTTGTTTTTTTCTTGGTAAATTAATTGTGCCAGAGAACATAAGAAACTTTGTAATATACAGTTGAAACCAGAGGTTTACATACTGTGAGGCACCGCCGGCGTGCTCCCATAGCCGGGGTGCATCACATGGGCTTGCAGCACAGATAGGTGTGGCGAACAGAACTTAGCCTGCCAGGTGTTTGTGTGTGAGAGTGGAGATGGGAGCCAGACCAGACGGATCCTGCAAGATGTGAGGATGTGAGGCAGAGGGGTCTTGTCCCTCAGGGACGAGGCGAGAAGCTCGGTTCTCCATGCCGGAGACGCCACACCCTCTGACCCAGGAGGCTGATGTCCATGGAAGTCCATGAGGGACTGAGGATGTATGTGGGTATGGGCCCTGTGATGTGTCATGTGGAGACTGAGGACAGCTCAAGGGCCAGGCGGTCATAGCCGCCATTGGGACTAACTGCTAGGTCGTGATATGGTCCCTTTGACTATGGATGTACGGTTCATGGATAGAGCACTTCAGACTACAGGACATGGCTCCAAAAATGTTCTTTGCTCTTGTGTGCATTGGCAAAAATTTATCTTTTTTTCTATATATCTTTCAATTGGAGTATTGGCTTCTTCTTGGCAGAGTGGGCTTTCAGCCGATGATACAGTACTTGTTTCAATAGGGTATTGACACAATATTACTAGCTTCCGCCATCATCTTCACAAGATCTTTTGCTTTGTTCTTTGTTTGATATGCACATGTCGGACCAAAGCATGTTCATCTCTGGGACACAGAACCTATCTCATTCCTGAGCAGTATGATGGCTGGACATTCCCATCTTGTTTGTACTTGTGTATAATAGTTTCTACAGATAAATGCACCTTCAGGTATCTGGAAATTGCACCTAAGGATAAACCAAACTTGTGTAAGTTCACAATTCTCTTCCTGATATCTTGGTTGATTTGTTTAGACTTTCCCATGATTCCACTCAAAGAAGCAGTGTTGTTCAGTTGTGCATTAAAATACATCCACAGGTTTTTCTATAATTAACTCAGATGTTGCCAAAATACCTATCAGAAGCTTTCAAACATATGACATCATCACATAAATTGTCTCAAATTGTAAACTTGTGACTTTGCAGAAAGTAAAAAAAGCCTTAAAACATTCTCTCTCATTATTCTGGCATTTGGCAAATATAAATAATTATAGTAATCCTAATTGACCTAAAATGGTAAAGATTTATTTTGATTTCATCTAAAAAGGGACAGACAAGGGCGCAATAGGGTCTTATCTTCTTATTAAAGGGAAATGTTATTAAGGCACTGCTCACCTTGTTCAGTTGTGTGTCCCACAACTGGTTAAATCGCTCATACAGCTGCTGCAGGACCCACCGTTCCACAAGGAACAATGTGCATAGATATCCAAAGGACTGAAGATGAGGAGTGGCCCACACTGCTGTTTGCAAGGAAAAGCCAGAATCTTGTAAAAGGAAGGTGTTTATTCTATGCGTTTCGAGGCTGTCCCAGCCTCTTCTTCAGGAACATTCTTGTGGTGTGTCCCTGAGGAAGAGGCTGGGACAGCCTCGAAACGCATAGAATAAACACCTTCTTTTTACAAGATTCTGGCTTTTCCTTGCAAACAGCAGCGCGGGCTACTCCTCATCTTCAGTCCTTTGGATATCTATTATGATGTCCTGTCATACAGTGAAAAAACATGCATATGTGTCCTTTTATATAGTGTATATAGTGTATATAGGTTTCAACTGTATTTAGTCCCCGGCTGGGCTTCATAGAAAACTATAATTTTAGGTACAGACTTCCTGATTGTTGGCAGATGGATGCAAATGCTTGAGTGACAATTCAGACAGCACATTTATGAAGCAGCTGGCTTGAACTATGTGCTGGCCTGAATTGTGCAGCTTTGTCTCTGCAGCATTTCAAGCACTGAAGCTTTACTAGATTTAGAGCTAATAGTGCACTCCAGAGATCTCGGCGAGATTCAGAGCAGAGCTTACAAGCTGCACAGTCTATGGAATTTGACCAAAATATGAAGCCTCCTTGTTTCACATTTTAGAAAACATATTACATATGTTGCCCTTAATTACAGTATGTTGCTTTTACCACTTAACTCTCTTTTAACTTCCATCCATAAATTCAGTATTAATTATGTTCCATTCCTTTTTAATACCATTCTGATAACATA
Organism: Allobates femoralis; assembly: GCA_033576535.1. Classification (NCBI taxonomy): domain Eukaryota; kingdom Metazoa; phylum Chordata; class Amphibia; order Anura; family Aromobatidae; genus Allobates; species Allobates femoralis. The sequence continues at coordinate 449,686,019 of JARQOC010000002.1, forward strand.
AAATATGTATGTAAATATATTCATATAAAGATTTGGAATTACACATATACTACACGAAGTTGCTGTTATCTATTGTAAAATTTAAATATGAGAATGACAGCAATAAATTAAATCATGTTTTATTAATGTAGTAAATGTTGATTTTGCTTTTTTTAATCTTTTTGCAATCTTCACTTTTAAGGAGAGAACAGTGATCCATTACTGAGTCCATCAGGTAACCTTGAACCATCCATACATAATTTGGTGGTGGTATTTTTACTGTACTGGCAAATCAGATAATTTTATTCTTTTAAGTATATTGCCAAAGTAATCTACCGCAATGTACAAATATAAGCAGTAGCCTTCATTCTGTGGATGTGTTCATTCAAGCAATAATGTGGAATTTTAATTGATATTCACTTATTTTAATTGCATCTAACCACTTACTAAATACAGGTACATCTCAATGAACTGGAATATCATCAAAAAGTTTATTTTTTTCAGTAATTCAAAACATAAAGTGAAACTTGTATATTATATAGAGTCAATACAAACAGAGTGATCTATTTCAAGTGTTTATTTTGGTTAATGTTGATGATTATGACTTACAGCCAATGAAAACCTAAAGGTTATTATCTCAGAAAATTAAAGTAGGGAGGATGAAGAGTTGAAAATCACACTGCCGTATTCCACGAGACATCTAAGGGTAAATATAATATTAATTTATTAGTCAACGCGTTTCAGGCCTTCCTGAAACACCCTGAAACTGGCAATCTGATATGATTTGTCCTGAGGAAGAAGCCAGGGAGCCCTGAAACATGTTGACTATTAAATCAATATGATATTCACCCTTTAATGTCTCATGGAATACTGCAGCATGGTTTTTAACCCTTCATCCTTCCTATTCTATATGCACCACGCTGGGGACTGCAACAGCTGTGATCTGCTTTTACAGCGGTCGTGACTCTCACAACTACACAAGGTGAAGCCTCTAATACCTATTTAGGTGATATGTTATCACTCAGACTCTTCATCCTGCCTACTTTAATTTTCTGAGATAATGACCTTTGGGTTTTCATTGGCTGCAAGCCATAATCATCAACATTAACAGAAATACACATTTAAAATAGATCACTCTTTTTGTAATGACTCTATATAATATATACATTTCACTTTATGTATTGAATTACTGAAATAAATTAACTTTTTGATGATATTCTAATTCATTGAAATGCACCTGTACTGTAAGTTACTCCTCTAATAAATATGGATACAGGGATTTTTAAGTATACAATTGCATGGAATAAATTTTAATACTCATTAATTTAGCAAATAATTTTAATCACAAAGACACAGAGATCCAAAACATACCGTAATTAAAACCTAACTTATTTGTTAAAGAGGTTTCCCAGGTTAAGAATATTGATGGAATCCAACTTTTCATTTGAAAATAATTCAATGACAATATCCAACACAACCCCCATTATACCAGTCGATAGCATGTAAGTGAACAGATGTGGCAGTAACGCTCAATGATTGCAATATACACCTCAAACAGGTGACAAGTTGGGGAGCTGAGAGTCACATCTTCACCAATTGGCTATTTTAAATATAAATGATCAATATTGGAAACATGGAAAACCCTTTTACATAGAATCCAACTTTAGTTCTGCATGAGTACAAGTGTATAATGGCATTGAATAGTTCTTCCTATTTCCAAATGGCCTTATTCCAGTTTTACCAACAATCCACCAAAATAACCTGACAGGGCTGCAGAATCCTCTTTCAAAATGTTCTGTTTTAGGCACATTTGTTTTCCCTCCAGAACTTTTCTGTCTTAAGTTTTTGACACCAGAATCTCTTCCTTTCAGCAATATTGGCTTTCATTTTCATATAGTCATTTAAAAAAACGGTGCCATTTGTCTGATTTTTCTTGAATTTACCAAGTGTACTTTATCAAGCAGTAGAGATTCGTATAACAGCTGGAAAGAAAATTAGACACAAATGGGTAAAACCTATAATAAAAAGCAATCACATGTATATTCCTGGAAAGGTTCACCTTAGTGGGTTGTGAAAGTCACAACCACTATATACTGTACACATCAAACGGCTGAAGTGGACCCACAAGGAATCATCAGGTACTCAGAAAGAAGAAAGGGCATTAAATCCACTCTGCCGTGAAGAAAAAGATAATCAGCATGCATGTTTAATTTGTTCCCATGCTCTGAATTTAGGTGAACTCAGCTTACTATTAGACATGATAAAGAGTCTCTATTTACATCATGTGTAGATTTCCTTTTTAGATAACTTTAATTTAATTCTTTATAATTAGGGATGAGCGAGTAGTGAAATATTCAGACTTGCCAAATTTGCAACAAGTAGGTTCTAATACTCGCGTATTCATTACAAGTAGCGAGTACAATGCAAGTCAATGGGAAATACAAGTAATTTATAGCTGGACACAACCAAGAGGTCTGGGAAGGCTGTTCATTCCCTATGTTAATGTGTTAATGTTAAAAAAATGCAGGGTGTACATGTAATATAACATGGGAGTACCTGGTCAGGGGCTGTCTTTATTTGCTGGCTCCTACGCCCCTTTTGCACTGAGCTGTGAGAAGTGGCGTAGGAGCTACGGTAGTAATGATCGAGGCGATCTAATGACAGCTCAGTGTGTAAGTGGCGTAAGGAGAGCGCGCTGCCCCTAGGGGCTGTGTGATGGTTGACGCAGGAAGAAGCCACCCATCATCCTCTCAAGGGCTTCACAATTATAAAGGTTGGACTACTATCCTTGTTGTTCCATTGCCACTGTCCAATGTGCAGGCATAGTGTTCCAAAAAATTAGCCCTAGAGGCTTTGTCATGGTTGGCGTAGGAAGGAGGCCTCAAGGGCCACAGAGTTATGCAGGTAGAACTAGTATCACAGTAGTTCCAGTGCCTAATGTGCAGGCATAGACATAGTGTCTCAAAACATTAGCCCTAAAGGCTGTATCATGGTTGATGCCGGAAGAATTCCTCAAGGTCCAGACAATTATGAAGGTAGGACTATATTACGGTAGTTGCAGTGGCCAATGTGCAGGCATAGACACAGTGTCTCAAAAAATTAGCCTTAGGGGCTGTATCATGGTTGATGCAGGTAGGAGGTCTCATCACAAGTGCCTCCGATAGGAAATATTAATGAATGGAACATTGTTTGTAGTTTGTTGACCATGAGGTACATGTGGCAGAAGCAGGAGTAGGATACACAGGTAAGAAGAAGGAAAGGGCTTTGTATGGGAAGGAAAGGACGTGATCACAAGGAGCATAAAAGAACATTTTTGGTGACTTTAGGTTGTAATGCTATCATCTGGAGGGATTAAAAAGTGTGGCTTAATCCAGTCCTTGTTAAATTTTATCAGAGTCAGCCTGTCTGCATTCTCTGTAGTCAACCATGTGCGTTTATCTGTAATGATTGCCCCAGCAGCACTGAAAACACGCTCTGACATCACACTAGCAGAAGGGCAGGCCAGCACCTCCAAGACAAATAGCAAGAGATGTTGGGCCAACTGTGCAACTTGGAAACCCAGTAATTAAATGAAACTGAAGCATCAGGAAGGACGCAGGAATGGTCACTTAGATACTCGTTGACCGTGTTGTTCAACTTCTCCCTCCTTGACTGGTTACCCGTGAAGCTAGCCCTTGCTGATGATCCGGTTTATTGAAAATGGCCCAGTTTATGGACATTTTCCCCCCACCTCTTTGGGACCTGCTGGGCATGTCTCTCCCCATTAATGCATGCTGTTGCAAGCAGCTGGTACCTCTGCTACCAGCGTTGTCTGAGAGTGATGTTTTCATGAAATGATCGACAACGGCTCTCTTGAAGGATTCAATTGTGAAACCCTTTGGTGACTGCAACAGTAGTGAAGGAAATTTGTCTTTGTACCGTGGGTCGAGAAAGGTGGCCAACTAGTATAGGTTGCTGTTAAAAATGTGGATTTCATGAGGGTCTTGGGACAGACAGTTAGACATTAACTGTGCCATGTGTGCCAAGCTGCAAAGAGACAAATGTTCTGTGTCCCCAGAAGGAGGAGCAATACCCATCCTCTCCTCACACCACACTGACTCTCCTCCTCATCCACCTCATCTTGTCCAGCCCACGCATGCTGGACAGATATGAAGCTGGGGTTGGGCGTCCCCTCTGTAGCATAGGGGGTCCCCTCGGTAGCATAGAAAAAGAAGACCTCTCCCTCCTCATCTTACTCATCATCTTCATCATCCAATCTTGCCTCATGATATTGGCTGGTCTCGGTAGGATTACCCATTGTGAAATCTTGCTCCATATCCAGCTGCTGGACACTCAGAGCTTCCACTTTGAGATTATGCAGTGATTCTTTCAACAGACATAGCATCGGGATGGTTTTGCTGATAATAGCTAAAGACGTGAAAGCTACCACTTCGGGGATAGTTTTAAAAGAATCTTTTATTTTATTCTTTTTAAAAATGACTGGTCAAGTCTAACATAGTATACAAAGAGTGAACAAACAGGTGTATTATACAAATTCGCTGAAGGACAACAGCACATAACAATACATGTACCCCTTCCTCTCCCTATGTTTGCAAACTACCTGTCAGTGGAGGTAAATCACCCTAAAGTTTCGGGTGCCCCCACTCCACGGCGGCTCGCCCTATGATAGCCCTAGATACTACGGGTATCAAAAATAGCAACAATAGAAAGTTGTCAGAGGATGCATACAATATGTCTGGGTAACAACAGGACACAGAATCGGGCCAGGGTCAACTTAACTCAAATAGTCTCCCTAGTCCTTTGATTCCACGCTGGTCCACAGTGCATTCACGTTCTTCCTTCAGTTGTGACGTTAAAAGAAACGTTAATGAATCTCCATTGTTTCCATCTTACGCGTTTCGCCTCAGAAATTCAAGATGAGGCTCATCAGAGATCTTTTTGGAGTTTCACAACAATTGCCTGTCACTCTTTTTTCACGAGACAAAGAATGTCCATCCAGCCTGGACACTTCACCCTGGAATCAGACACATATGGAGTCACTTTAGCTCTATGGGAGGCTTATGGGCCTGAAGTATCTTCTTCTCTGGTAATTTCCAGTATATAAGGGAAATGGTTTTCTTCTACCCTACATTAATATGGTTGATATGAAACCTGAGTGTCCATGACTTTAACAGTAGCCGGATGCCCACCACTCTATACACTGTCTCCGGGAGTTAGTGAATGCACCCCCGTGACCCCGATTCTGGGACCCCTCTTTTGAAGCGATACAATATCTTGATCTATTCTTTGTCTCGTGAAAAAAGAGTGACAGGCAATTGTTGTGAAACTCCAAAAAGATCTCTGATGAGCCTCATCTTGAATTTCTGAGGCGAAACGCGTAAGATGGAAACAATGGAGATTCATTAACGTTTCTTTTAACGTCACAACTGAAGGAAGAACGTGAATGCACTGTGGACCAGCGTGGAATCAAAGGACTAGGGAGACTATTTGAGTTAAGTTGACCCTGGCCCGATTCTGTGTCCTGTTGTTACCCAGACATATTGTATGCATCCTCTGACAACTTTCTATTGTTGCTATTTTTGATACCCGTAGTATCTAGGGCTATCATAGGGCGAGCCGCCGTGGAGTGGGGGCACCCGAAACTTTAGGGTGATTTACCTCCACTGACAGGTAGTTTGCAAACATAGGGAGAGGAAGGGGTACATGTATTGTTATGTGCTGTTGTCCTTCAGCGAAGTTGTATAATACACCTGTTTGTTCACTCTTTGTATACTATGTTAGACTTGACCAGTCATTTTTAAAAAGAATAAAATAAAAGATTCTTTTAAAACTATCCCCGAAGTGGTAGCTTTCACGTCTTTAGCAGCTAAAATAAATCTACCTCACTCTCCTATAAATCTAATTATTTTTTGCTGATAATAACCTGATCACTGCTCACAAGCTTGGTGCAGTACTCAAAGTTATCAAGCACCTCACAAATGTCAGCGATCCACACCAACTCAACAGTTGTTATGTGACTTGGCTGAGTCTTAGTCTGATGGGCATATTGAAGCTCGTGATCAGCAAGTTCCCTCTGCTGCTCGCTAATCCTTGCCAACATATGATATGTTCAGTTCCACCGCATGGGCAGATCGCAAATGAGTTGGTGATTTGGCAAATTAAATTGCTTTTGAAGTGCTGCAAGACCGGCAAAAGCGGTAGAGGAATGGGTTTTAGTTGTAGTGAGGAGAGCCACTGATCAGTCTGTTGTTTTATTCCTTGCCACAGCTCTACTGCAGTGTGTGGTGTTTGACCTAAACAGATCAGCTTCAGAAGAGCGTGTTGCCGCTTTGCTGATGCTTGGCAGTGATGTGGAGGTTAATTTAGCATAGAAGGAGGAGGAAGAGGGGAGACAGGATGTATATAATGAGGCGGAAGCCTTGATAGAAGTTGGGCTCGCTACTCATGGTGTGGGTAGGATGTGTTATGTTCCAGGTTGTGACTTTGTCTCACACTCCACCAGGTTGAGCCAGTGTGGCAAAACAGAAATGTATTGTCCCTGTCCACAACAACCTGTTCACGTGCCTGTTGTTAGGTGGACCTTGCCGCTTACGGCATTGGGGAGAGCATGCTTTAGATTGTTTAACATGTTCTGGTGTAAGTACGGCACACTGGAAAAAATAGTGCTGGCTGGGAACAGATTAATGTGGGGCAGCCACAGCAAAGAGATCACAAAAAGAATGTGTCCACACAAGCCTAAATGGCAACATGTCCACAGCTAGCATTATGCCAATGTGCGCGTTAAGTATTTGTGCCTGTAGGTGCGTTGCTTGGTATTTCTGCTTCCTTTCATAGATCTCAGGCACAGACAACTAAACACTTGGCTGGGACAAAGAAGTGGATAGGATTGATGTGTCCTCTGTCTGTGCAATTGCAGCTTGTGAGCGGGAGGTATGAGTGCTTCCTGGCCAGCAAATTGGGAAGGACGCATCACAGGTGACATGGCAGTGGTTTGACCCTCAGACACCAATTTGGTGCCCTGTTGTTCCGCCCACCGACTAGGGTGCTTGGCTGCCATGTGTTTCCGCATACTGGTGGTGCTTTGATTGCCTTTGCCCTGGCCTCTGCTCTGCTTCGTATGTCAGATGCCACTGATGACAACATTTTGTTCAGAAGGACTATCTGAAAAAAATTTCCAGACAGCGGCTGAATGCACCCTTGCCTTGATTTCGGGCACAGAGGGATTGCTCTTGGCAACAGCCACCACACTTCGCACTCTGCTCAAACCAGTAGCCCTTGGTGCCTTTGTTAGTTCTACGTATCCACTTTCTTCCTCTGTGCTGCTGTGCTGGCTATGGGTGCCAGCTGTCCAAGTCGGATTGGTGGTCTCCGCCTACCGATTAAAGTACTTGGCTGCCATGTGTTTCTGCATACTGGTAGTGCTCTGGTTGCCTTTGCTCTGGCCTCTGCTCAGCATGGTACGGCAGATGCTACAGATGACAATGGTTTGTTCTGAAGGTCTATCCGAAAAAAAATTCGAGACAGCTGCTGAACGCCCCCTTGCCTTGACATGGGGCACAGAGGGGTTACTCTTAGCAACAGTTGACACACTTTGCACTTTGGTCAAACCAGTAGCGCTTGGTGTCTTTGTTGGTGCTACGTATCCACCTTCCTTTGTGCTTCTGTGCTGGCAATGCGTGCCAACGGATCAGTGGACTCATCATCGACCACCTCGTCATCCATGTTATCCTCCTTCCCTGTTGATATTGTCACCTGGCTAGATGGCAACTCTGTCTCATCATCATCAGCCTCAACCTTTTCAGCCGGTATATCACGTGGCTGAAATTGGCTTTCTTCTGGCCGTGGGTTTTCAAATATTTGGCCATCAACAGACGACACCTCCTCATACTCTTCAATGTTGCACGTTGAGAGGCCAGAGGCAATCAAATGATATGTACAAAGCAGATCCTCAGAGTGGCCAAGCTTGGGGTCAAATGTCTCCTGTGACTGCTGAGGTGGGAAAGGAAGAAGGAATCGGTTGAGGATTGGATGACTCAGCGTTCTCTATATTGACAGTAGACTGTGTGGTCGTGGAAGATTGGGTGCTACTTGAACATTGTGTTGTGGGCTTATCTGCCATCCAAGACAGTATTTGCTCTCACTCTTCTGGCTTCAAGACATGTTTATGTTCCAGACCGGGAAATTTCACCAGGAACATAGATGCATCAACCTTCTTATCTGTCCCAGGCTCAGTGCCTTGTGGGTCACCACTGACAACACACACCCACGTCCACATCCACATCCCTGTCCCTTCACACCAGACTTTTTGGGAATATAGATTTTTTGTGACATATTTGCAGATGTTCAAATGTGCAGACGCAGATATTGGAGAACAATCAGCGCTGTATCGGCTGCATCTGAGATTTGCAGTATTGTGCGTGCTATTCGGTATTGAAACAGCACTGCAATGGCAAAAAAATTGGCCTGAGGTTAAAACCAAGATTTATTAGCTCACCACAAAAACAGCTGGCTGTGTCTGAAATGTGCAGTACCGTGCGTGTATGCAAACAACATTTCAATGGCGAAAAAATTGGCCAGCAGAGCTAAATGTGACCTCAAAAATAGCTGGGAAAACTGTCACTACTCCCTGATCTTATATAGATATTGAGGTACTATGTATGTACTCTAACGCTCCTGCCTGTCTCCCTGCACTACAGTCACCTAGTACTAAAATACTTCACATAGCTCTAAAAAGAGCTTTTGTGTTTTTGAGATGATAGTGTGGCACCACACTGGTCCAGATGCCACAGCGGGGTACTGCACCCATAAAAGAGTGTTCCTGTGGCTGAGGAATTGGGATGCTGCATAAGAGACCCTCATCACACTCATTCACACATACACACCCTAGATCAGGGGACCGTGGGTGGACCCGCTGTAGGGAGGACCCAGTCCTTAGGAGCAGCTCAGGTAGGGTAAAAGGTGTGTGGGTGGAAGGAAAGACAGGCCAGTCAGGAAGAGCTCCAATGGGGAGTGAGAAGTAGACGGCGGAAGTGCCGTCTGGACTGAAGGGGACCTAGGGGCACCAGGTGTTGCGGTGCACTCGAATCTGGCCGTGGTACATCTACCGGCCGGAGGGGTTCAGTCCCGGAAAGGAGGAACGGCTCTGAGAGTGGTGCGGTGTTCACCCCTGAGCTGCCGAAGCAGAGGCCAGAACTTCTTCAGGGAGTCAAGGTCGACACTCGGCGAAACCCAGTAAAAGGCCCATATAGAACTTCGAGGGCTCAGAGAGGAGTCGCTCAGTTAGAGAGGATCCGAGGAGCTGGCTTTAGGCTCTGCTCACGGAGGTGCTGAGGAAGAAAGGAGGGAGCGCAGGAAGAGATCAGAGAGGAACAGTAGGCCTTCCACCGAGGAACCCAAGTGCGGTATCCTAATTCCCAGTGACTACCCAGGCCAAGCAGACCCGTGAAGACTGTGTGTAAAGAACTGCCAGTAAACCAGTTGCAAGTTAAACTGTGTGGTGTATTTCATTATTCTGCACCTGATGAGTCGCTGAGCTGTTCCACAACTCCGATCATCCACTACTGCCCCGGGGATCCTGCTTCACCTATGGGGAGCAAAACCAACTTGCTGCTTCACCATCGCCCAGGAGGACTGTCCCGCAGCGCCAGTACCATTACCGGAACCGTAGGTGGCATCATGAAACACTATCCCTATTAACAGCGACTACCAGGGCCACTGAACTGGGCAACAGGCCCGTGACACCCGCAGCAGAACAACGCCTGGAAACGGATGCCCCATGGCCCTGGGGGGGTCTATAGAGAATTTGCAAACGCACAACACTCTCCATAGTAGCTGCTCACACCCTCCCTACGCTAGTACTATGCTGTGTTCTGGATGCAATGTGCACAAGATGGCGATGGCACGACTATGAAACTGCGTGTCCAGCCAATCACAGTAATGTTACAACCAAGATGGCTGCGGCATTACTGTGATTGGCTAGCAAGCCCAGAATGTTTACTGGCTGCAAATCAGCTAACTTTTGATCAGAGTTATATGATGTTTTTGGTTGTCATTATGATTTAAGTTTGACAATAAATAACTTCACCTAACCACTAACCATGAATGGAAAAAAAGTTTTTGTGTTTTCATTCATATTCTCTGAAAAGGCCAAAAAGGCAAAAAATCTGCCAGGGTATGTAAACTTTTGATCACAACTAGATTGATCCCATACAGACCACGCATATAGACCATAATAATGTTATTTCATATATATAATCATTTTTATATCTTTTTACTATTATAATCCATATAAATATAGACCATAACTTCATATACTATTTACTTCTTTTTGACACATATTTATCACATTAATAACAATACAATTACATTAATAATACATTTTCTCCTTCTATTCTTTCTCTCTTTTCTTTATGTTATCTTGTGGCTCTCAGGCTTTGTTTCACATCCATAGGTTTTCCTGCACCAAGGGTTTGATCCTAATGCGTGGTATCAACATAGGCACATACAAACTACACTTTGATTCTCTTTTGACACACACTATTTTAATAGGACATTCTACCTTTTATTCTGTCACAGTCTTTATTGTTTCCCATGGGTCACTGGTCTTGTCTCACACCTTACAGGTTTTTTCCCATCGTGAGTTTGAACCTAATGACAGACAATAACCATTAATCACCCTTCTTTTTGTGATTGTTTTTATTTTACAAGATTTTATTTGTTCCAAGAATTAATGATTACAATTATTTCAGATGCTTTGTAATTATCCATTTGAAAATGTTAATATGTATTTCAGTTAAAATGTACGGTATGTACTTCTATATTCTGTATTGCAGTTTTTTTCTGTGCTGGTTATCAGCAGTATGCACTTTTTTGAATCCTTAAATATAATATAATATAATATAATAATAATTTAATAACATTTATATAGCGCTATTAATTCCATAGCACTTTACATACATCAGTAATGCTGTCTCTCTTGGAGCTCACAATCTAAACATCCTATCAGTATGCCTTTACAATGTGGGAGGAAACTGGAGTGCCCGGAGAAAACCCACGCAAGCACGGGGAGAACATGCAAACTTCTTGCAGATGTTGTCAGTGCTGCAAGGGCTGCAGTGCTAACCACTTGAGCCACTGTGTCGCCCCCCCGCTTAAGGCATGCGGTTCTATCCCTCTATACCTCATTAATGTCTGTCGGTTTTTATTATGATTTGTCTTAAAGAAGCAGCTTGTGGTGGCTTCAAAATACATTGCCCAATAAATAATCTTTCATATTATGACGCAAATCACTACAGTAATAACTAGTCCTAGAAGTGGAAAGACTACAATTACAGATCGTAATAATATTATAATACTACCTACTGGATAAATAAAGGGAGGTCAATTGGTTAGGTCCAGGAAATGGCACAATACATCAAGGGGTAGTCAGAGACAAAACCCAGTTCATGAGCCGGGTCAGGAAAACGAGCCACACAAGACAGTTTACAGGGAGCAGGCAAAAAAGTAGTCAGGTCACAGGCAAAGGGTCAAAGTCCAGGTAAGGGAATAAAGTCAGGCTGGGTCAGGCACAGATCACAGAGGGATCAGTCTTACACAGGCAGCAGCAAGTGTATGATTTACACTAGATGGAGGAGCTAGCATGCTTAAATAGAGGACTAATCAAGGGAAGTGAACACAGATGATTACAGCACAGACCCAGCACAACCAAAACAGACTGACAGCCTCCACACAATAATAACATAGCAGACTAGGACAGTGTGGAGATCGTGACACATATTATCTCTTTCTTCACAGTAGCATTAATTTACTCCTCTTTCTGCTTTTGGCGTACCTGATCAAGCATTAAAGGGAGACACATATGCAAGTTTTTGCTTTCTAAGCTAAGGAAAGCATGCTGCAGGGGTTAAGAAAAATAAAAGTCAACTGTGAATTTCTTTTATCAGAATATGTGATATTATTTACATAAAATAAAGGTTTCATCACATTGTAGTTACCATTACAGGACTTCTTTGTCACACGCAGAGAAGTCCAACACGCCCTCTGCAGTGATTGACAGCTCACTGTAAGTGGACAATCTCCACTGAGAGATTGATGTGGTTGGGAGCAGCTCTCACAGCACTGCTACATGCCTAAAACAAAATGTTTTCATTGTGACAAAACAGCCACAGACAGTAATCTTAGTTAAAGCGTAACCGCTTTAGTAATGTAGAGCAAGTGAATATAATCAACTTTCAAATATACTTTACTAATAAAATCAGGAAGGAAACACCTCTAAAAAAATTCCACAAGATGTCCTCAGTAGGCTGATTTTGAACCACACATATGCTTGTTCTTAGACAGCTCCATCTTCAGGGGTCGTGGCCTACACTGTGTTCACAATACAGCTGATGATGGTGGGGTTACATGTCCCGATATCGCGGCGATATCGGAGGCAACGATGCGGGAGCGCGCATTTAGTGCACGTTTCTCCCTGCACCGCATCGCCAGTTTACACGCCGCGATATCGGGATGCAACGTCACTACGATGTGTACGCCCACCAACCCAGGAACGACCAGTTAACATGGGAGTGAATGGGTGACGTGAGCGTACACATCGTAGTTGGGCTGTCACACGCTGCGATGCTGGTACAACGGCCATGCGATATCGGGGAGTTGAATAGCTCTGCTATTCAACTCCGATATCGTTTTGGCATCGTTCCAGCATCGCGTTGTACGCTCAAACCGTACAACGCGCACACGATATCGGGTCCAACTCGCAACCCACGTGACTTTTTGTCGGAGTTGGGTCGGAGTTGGACGCCGATATCGCGGCGTGTAAACCCACCATAAGACTCTCAAGTTACCTCATGCCCACATCTCCATTCACATGGCTCTGCTTGGTGTTATCACTGAGCACAGAGCAGAGGCCATGTGAACAGAGGAGTCAGATAACACCTTACAGGAGCTGTTTAAGCTCAGCAGGGTGCCAGCATGTGCTAATTTGAAAGTCTTTTCTGCTGTATTGTGAACGCAGTGTAGGCCACGTCCCCTGAAAACAGAGCTGCCTGACAAAAAGCAGACACAGTCTACTGAGGACATCTTGTGGAAGTTTTTTTATAGGTTTCCTTCCTGTTTTCATTAATAAAGTATATTTGAAAGTTGATTATATTCCCTTGCTCTACATTACTATTAAATAAAAATTTAAACAATGGTTACGCTTTAACCATTGTTAGTTTCAGAGTCCTTTGCCACCATCATGCTGTTCTCAGACGAGGTGACAAATTCACTTTAGGCTAGTTGCAAAGATTCATTATTATTTTGAGTATCTAGTAACAAAAAAATAAAGGTCAAAATTGACATTAGTGTTTAAATTGTTAATGTTTTAAGTATATTTGATATTTTAGGTCACATTGTCACAGAAGGTCTTTTCACTACTTTGACAGGAGTTGTACTGTAAACTCTATTAAACAAATAAATCTCACTTTCGCCCCTCAGTCAGGCTACAAAAGAGCATAACATACACCCTGAGCAGGCTCGGTGCCAGCATCTGGCATACCCGGGCAGATGTCAGGCCCTGAAGAAGTGAGAGGGCCCACAGCTGTCTGTGAGGAAAGCAGTGAGGAGATCTGCTCACAGACAGCTGTCCTCTCTCCTGCTCTGAACTGACCTAGGTGATCACTACACAGCAGGAGAGGAAGCTTACCGGGAGCAGAACGGAGGCTCAGGCTGCAGGACCTTGCATTCCAGTCATGTGACTGATCACATGACTGAAATTAAGGCCCTTGAAGAGCCTGTTGCCGCTCAACTTCTGCAGCCTCCTGCAGCAGCCAGTGGTTCCTCTCCTGCTCTACACCGATGATGTGGTAATGTATAGAGTATGTGTGTGTGTGTGTGTGTGTGTATGTGTATCTGTATGTGCATCACTGTCCAAGTAGAAGAGGTCTGTGTATGTGTGTGTTCCTATGTGCATGTATTGTCCATGTAGCAGAGCTGTGTGTGTTTGTATGTGTGTGTTTGTATGTGTGTATGTGTGTGTTTGTATGTGCATGTAGCAGCGCTGTGTGTGTATCTGTGTATGCCCATGTAGTGTCCATGTAGCACAGCTGTGTGTGTCTGTGCATGTAAGCAGAGCTGTGTGTGTATATGTATGTTCATGTAGCAGAGCTGTGTGTGTAGTGTGCATGTATTGGGCATGTAGCAGAGCTGTGTGTAGTGTGAATGTAGCAGAGCTGTGTTTGTAGTGTACATGTATTGGACATGTAGCTGTGTGTGTAGTGTGGAGATATTGGGCATGTAGCAGACCTGTGTGTGTAGTGTGTGTGTAGTGTGTATGTAGTAGAGCTGTGTTTGTAGTGTGCATGTATTGGGCATGTAGCAGAGCTGTGTGTGTGTATATTTATGTTCATGTAGCAGAGCTGTGTGTATAATGTACATGTATTGGGCATGCTTTTGTGTGTAGTGTGGATGTATTGGGCATGTAGCAGAGCTGTGTGTGTAGTGTGAATGTAGCAGAGCTGTGTGTATATTTGTATGCTCATGTAGCAGAGCTGTGTGTGTCTGTATGTGCATGTATTGCGCATTTAGCAGAGCCATGTGTGTGTAGTGTGCAAGTCGCAGAGCTTTGAGTCTGGTCTGCATGTGGCAGAGTTGTCTGTGTCAAGTGTGTATGTAGCAAAGCTGTGTGTGTAGTGTGCAAGTCGCAGAGCTGTGTGTCAAATGTGCATGTAGCAGTGCTGTGTGTGTAGTGTGCAAGTCGCAGAGCTGTGAGTGTCTAAATGTGCATGTAGCAGAACCATCTAAGTCTATGGGCATATAGCAGAGCTGTGTGTGTCTAATATTGTTTGCAGAAAGACACTAACCATAGATTTATTGCTTCCGCAATTCTACCCCAGTACATTAAAAATAGCATTAATGACTCTTCCTTTTACACTGCCAAGGAATCTTTAATTAATGGGAAGAAATATTTTCTTATTTTCACCTGTTTGTGTGGATTATGGCGCAGATGTGCAGCAGCGCAGACAAAATGTGAAAGGGGCTCATGGAGACTCTTTCACCTGGGGCCCATAAATATCTGGAGTCAACCATGACCCAGAGCAGTGCAATACAAATGCTTCCACGGTTTATTGAAGATTTGAAACATGTGGTAACATCCCACTCACAACATATTGACTGGTACCATCTGCATCTTAGCAGTTATCCGGTAACAAAGTCTCCACAACTTGCAGAATTATTTTATGGCTATTTAGGGATTACTGGTCTGCTCATTTCAGGAGCTTGTTTACTCTGTGGCATTTTAGAGTAAAATTTAGGTTTACCTTTGTTTAAATTTGGGATCTAGTTCTTGATATATGCTGTCCATTGTTTGAGTAACATGAATCATTGACTGGTTCCCTTTAATATACAAATGTACAAAGTATTTACGGTACATAAAAGGTGCAAAAATAGAAACACAACAAGGAGAAAAATAATAGAAAAATTTTATACTAGGTGATTCCATGTGGTAATGTCCTTTGTTCTTCCCCAGGAACATTCACAGAAAATGTGCACAAATTCAATTACATCAGGTTACAAATTTCTGTAATTTGATGTAGATTAGGCCTACATTAGATTGGTACAGGGCCAGGGTCAGCAACTAGTGCACTCGAGCGGGTGGCGGGGCCCTGACCAGACAGGAGGGCCTACTTGCGCTGTGTCTCACACAGCACTGTCACACCGTACTAACTTTCTGAATCCTTTTCTGCTCTGCTGCCCGACCCTGCCCATCACTTTTTTTTGGGACCTTCCGTTTCTCTCATTTGCAATCCATTGTTCCTCCTCCTATATGCATTCCACAGTGGAACACACGCCATTAACCATCGCCTCCCTTCACTCTCTTCTATTCTATACATAGTTTGGGGATTGGGAAGGAGAAAATTGGACTCAGCCAACTAGACCCACCCATGCTTGTGATGCTGCTACACTGCTGCACTGCTACCCCTGACCCGCTCATCACTTCCTTTTAGAGGCCTTCACTAAGTTCATCCCATTTGCGGTCCACTGTGGAACACATTTCGGCTGGAAACACATTGGCGTTAGATTCGCGTGAGTGTAATGCGTGAAAAAATCGCATTGCACTTCGACCTGTATCTTTAACCCCTTCATGACCGGGGAATTTTTCATTTTTCATTTTCGTTTTTTGCTTTTATTTTTCCGTCAATATACATATATGATGGCTTGTATTTTGCGGGACGAGATGTACTTTCATATCCAATAATTTATTTTACAATATAGTGTACAGGAAAATTGCAAAAAAATTCTAAATGCAGTGAAATTGCAAAAAAAGTGCAATAGCACGTTTGTTTTTTGGGTATTTTAGTCGCCATGTTCACTATATGGTAAAACTGACATAACGGGGTGATGCCTCCGGTCGGTTTGAGCTCTTAGACACTCAACATGTATACCTTTATTGATTTCTAGGTGGTGAAAAAAAATTCAGATGTTTGCAAAAAAAACAAAAACTGAATTTTTGCGTCATGTTCTGCGACCCGTACCGTCCTCATTTTTCAGGATCTGGGGCTGTGTGATGGCATATTTTTTGCGTCTTGAGCTAACGTTTCTAATGATACCATTTTTGGGGGGATCCGCAGTTTTGATCGCCCGTTATTGCATTTTATAGCAATGTTGCTGCGACCAAAAAAATGGAATTTTGGCACTTGGACCTTTTTTTCCGTTACGGAGTTTACAGCTGTCATTAACAGATTTAATATCATGATAGATCGGGCGATTCTGAACGCGGCGATACTAAACGTGTATTTTGTTTATTTTTTTAATAGTTTTATTGTGATTGGGGGAAAAGGGGGGTGATTTGAACCTTTATGTTTTTTGGTTTTTTTTACAGGTTTTTAAAAACTTTATTAATCAATTCATTCTTATTTTTACACTGCCTCTTTAAGAGGCACCTTGCTGCACAATCCAATCGCTTCTGGGAGATACAGATCTCCCAGAATCGCGGCCGTGTTGTGGTTGGCAGCGCCAGCCAACCACTACACGTAACTGCGCTCTGACAGCATCCAGGGTCTAGCCAAGACCCTGGGCTGTCATGTGAGTGACGGAGATCCCTCGATACTATCGCTGGATCTCCGGAGCAGGCGGGGAATAGCGCGTTCCCTGCCGCGGCCGCCTTGGATCCAGCTGTCAGCGATTGACGGCGGGATCCAAGGGGTTAACAGCGCCGATCAGATCCCGCTGAGATGTCGGAGCTTTGTTGTGAGCGCCACGCCGGAGCTTACATCAAAGCCCCGTTACCGTCCCAGGACATTGTACAATATCCTGTGTCGGCAAGGAGTTAAATGATACAGGTCAATGTGATTTTCTCGCATTACACTCGCATTGCAATGGAAATGTGAGTGCAATCAATTGCACGCGATTTCCTCGCGCGAGTGGCCATTAAAAGTATATTAATGCGAGTCAAACTCGCACCCCATACAGCACACCGTGCGCTAGTTGCACGAGTGTGCTGTCAAAATCGCTTCAAACTTAGCGGCTCTCAAAGTCCGGTACAGTAATCAATAATGTGTCATCGCTGTCACAGAAGCGCTGACACATCATGGCACACTGTTAGCGTATGCAATTGCTGTACATACCAAGGACAGCTCACCAGTTTTACAGCACTGCCGCTGGTCCTCTACACAATTTACGTACAGGACCACGGACAGCACCCTCAATGCTGAAGCAGACCAGGTTTTATAAAACTGAAACTAAAACTCAACAAATAGATCAGATTAAAACTTCTATTAACCCCTCCAATGCCAGGGTGGGACACACTCTGTGTACACATGATGGCAACACACAACAGCACATTAACCCTTCATACACTGGCTTTTATTAGCTACATCTGCAGGCTCTGTGCTAACATGCAGCGCAGAGCTTGCAGAGGAGGGTAAAATGAATAATAAGCCCTAGAACTTTAATCATTTTTTAATACCTGATATCTTCACTATGATGTGTCAGCGCAGTTGTGACAACGCTGACACAATATTGATTACTGTATTGGGAAACCGGCACATTTAAACTCAGCGGATTTGACAGCCGCTGAGTTTAAAATCACCAGAAAATGCTGTCCACGGACCTGAAGTTTGCTTCAGGACCATGGACAGCATCACACACACAGCACACTCACATCCATACAGCCATGCACACTCACCACACGCGCCACATCCGCACCACACACATCCAAAAACACACATTACACACGACAGTGTGCGTTCAGCCTTAGGAAGAGGAACTTCCTCCTCCTGTATGCATTCCACAATGGAACTAGCATCGCCTCCTCTCCCTCTACCTGGACTTAGTGTGGCGAGCACAGCACAAGCAGACTGGTTTCTCACCTGACCGGACCCAGTGCATTTGATCCCAGCATGAGCGTCCCCAGTATGTTTATGCCCCCCAGTGTCCCCGTAATGTGTATGCCCCCCGTATTCCCAGTGCTGCCTGCATGTGATTCCAGCATCCCCAGTATGTATATGCCCCCCCCAGCATCTCTTAGTGCTGCTTGCATGTGATCCCATCATCCCCAGTATGTGTATGCCCCCCAGTGCCCCCAGTATGTATATGCCCCCGTAGCATCCCCAGTATGTGTATGCTCCACAGCATACAAGCCTACTCCAGAAAAGCTAAAAACCTTGCTAGGGCTTATTTTTGGGGGAGAGTCTGTTTTTGGAAAAACATGGTATATAGTTTAGCCCCGTGTCTCCTGTGATGTATACATTGCAGTCTCAGTGTGCACTGTCTGTTAGCAGTGATGGCCATCAAGCAGCGTAGCCTCCACAGATAAATGTGGGAGTAGCTAGACGGGAGACAAGCAGGGGAGATGAATGAGGCTGCTGCCGACTTCCCCATGTTAAACATACCTCTAATATGTCTGTATGTGCATGTATGATGTGTATGTCTATATATGTCAGTGTATATGACTGTGCACATTGTTATGTCTATTTATATGTATTTTTGTAAATTTGTCTTCAAATATGTAAATGTATATATGCCTGTATGTGTATGTATCTGTGCTTGTGTGCTTTCACCCGGGGCCCACTAAAACCTGGAGCCTGATCTGGGTTGGTGGAAAGGTGATTCTCCTAATTCCTACAGGGAAGGCTCTTTATTACTGAGACATTAAGACATTACCATAACATACTATAGAGCTTCCACTTTCAGGGAGACTCCACTTTCAGGGAGCGCCCCCTTCTCTCTTTCTATTTTTACCATAGAACACATAGGTAGTTTTTCATCATGCAAAGAAATGCTTTAGTAAAATACACCTATGTATTATACTTTTGATGTTTAGTATGGTGCCCCCTAGTATTAGCACTACTGGCATCTATGTTTGTCCGTCCAACCCTCTTCTAGAGGCCAAGCATGTGCAGTTCCCCCTTCCTTTCAAATGCAGCCTCAGCCACTCAGCCTCAGCCATTTGTTTCTCTAAGTAGGTAGCCCTGCTGTCCTGTGACAGATTCTATGTTTTATTTGACCTCTTGTTTTGCTGCAAAAACAGAGAGCAGAGAGAAGGACACAGCCTCCCCTCAATTTGAGTGATTTCTACTGATCTTCTGTCCAGTGCAGTGATGTGAATATGTGACATGAATATTCATTTCTTGGGGATTGTGCAGCAGAGAACACACTGTAATTGACTGATGGAATGAATCTCGTTATTTGAAGTTTACACAGGATAAGAGGGAAATATACGTAAAAGAAATACTTCAATAGAGAGAGTTAGAGGGAGAAATTAGAAAATGAAAGCAGTTAAATATGGATTTTTGACCTGACAGATTCCCTTTAATGCAATTTATGGTTAGGAACCCACTAAGAGTTTTACGTTGATGTGGCAGTGGGCTTCATACAGTCTGATCAGAATGTTAAGCTAAGAACCTCATGTTCAGTTTTATTATTTTTTGCCTAGCGGCATTAGATCAACTGATGAGTTTAGATGTGCATGTTTTTTTCTACGACATCTGATGTACATGTCAGCTGGCTCCTGAGATTATCCTCTGTGGAACCAATCGGGACCATTTAACATGAGTTCAGCAGTGGATGAGAACAATGATCAAAGTAAAATATACAGAAATTTATGGCCCACAGTGGTACTAAGTAAAAAAGTAAAGAAAAAGTTAAATTAAATATATATATAACAGTAAAAAAAAAACACAAACACAGAAAAATCCTGAAAACCAATCTCACCACTAAAAACAGGTTTTGTGTTAAAACAAAAGTAAACAAAGAAACATGCACAAAATCGGTATCATAATTGGTATTACCGCTTTCTATAAAACTGTCATGGTATGTATTCTGTATGGCGAAAATAAATAATAATAAAAAACTCGCCAAGAATTTAATTTTTCATCATACTGGAACACAAAAAAGTTAATAAAAGGCAACCAAAATGTGTAAAAACAATTATTAAACAGAAATGTATTTTCTTTATTTGAATGACATTAAAATAAATCTATTAAGATAGAATATACCATACATTTGAATGCTACAGACTGGGAGGAAACAGACAGAAACTGGCAAGGTATACAGATCTCTTTATATCACCTATTTTTATGAAGTACATAACCTCAGTGTTTGGTTCCCAGCTGACAAATATGTACAGGAAGAAAAGTAGTACATTGTGCCTAAATTTGTATAAACTATGAATCTACTATATAATTGCCGTAGCACGTTTTGTGTCGGACCCCGGCACGCCGTGGATATGTCACACTGTGACGTCACCACGCTCTCCCCTCCACGCTCCACGCTCCCCTGTCTCCCCTCCACGCTCCCCGCTCTCCCCTCCACGCTCCACGCTCCCCTGTCTCCCCTCCACGCTCCCCGCTCTCCCCTCCACGCTCCACGCTCCCCTGTCTCCCCTCCACGCTCCCCGCTCTCCCCTCCACGCTCCACGCTCCCCTGTCTCCCCTCCACGCTAACCCGGTCTCCCCTCCACTCTCCCCGGAGAGCTTGGTAACCAAGGCCGCGGTCGGGTAACTAAGGGGCGTGTCCGTACCACACACCCGGCCCCAGCTGCATCCATTATGTGCTGAGCCCAGGGGTGGCCCGAACAAGCCCAAGGGGACCACCCCAATCACACAATGATAGGCTGGATGCCACCTCCCCCTTAGATTCCTCACCGCTTCCAGGATCACAGCATCACAGGGGAGGAGCCGCGGTGCATGATGGGAGATGTAGTCCTCAGGGGACCGAAAATGCTGCAAAGCTGAGGAGACAGCTCTAATCACAGAGATAGAGGAGATCTGCGCCTTCTTCATACAAAGTCTGCACTGAAGAGTGAGATTATATGTGTGTGTGTATGCTGTATATGTGTGTGTGTATACTGTATACGTGTGTGTGTATACTGTATATGTGTGTGTGTATGCTGTATATGTGTGTGTGTATACTGTATATGTGTGTGTGTATGCTGTATATGTGTGTGTGTATACTGTATATGTGTGTGTGTATACTGTATATGTGTGTGTGTATGCTGTATATGTGTGTGTGTATGCTGTATATGTGTGTGTGTATACTGTATACGTGTGTGTGTATACTGTATATGTGTGTGTGTATACTGTATATGTGTGTGTGTATGCTGTATATGTGTGTGTGTATACTGTATATGTGTGTGTGTATACTGTATATGTGTGTGTGTATACTGTATATGTGTGTGTGTATGCTGTATATGTGTGTGTGTATACTGTATACGTGTGTGTGTATACTGTATATGTGTGTGTGTATGCTGTATATGTGTGTGTGTATACTGTATACGTGTGTGTGTATACTGTATACGTTTGTGTGTATGCTGTATATGTGTGTGTCTATACTGTATATGTGTGTGTGTATACTGTATATGTGTGTGTGTATGCTGTATATGTGTGTGTGTATACTGTATATGTGTGTGTGTATGCTGTATATGTGTGTGTGTATACTGTATATGTCTGTGTGTATACTGTATATGTCTGTGTGTATGCTGTATATATGTGTATACTGTATGTGTGTGTGTATACTGTATGTGTGTGTGTATACTGTATGTGTGTGTATACTGTATGTGTGTGTATACTGTATATGTGTGTGTGTATGCTGTATATGTGTGTGTGTATACTGTATATGTGTGTGTGTATGCTGTATATGTGTGTGTGTATGCTGTATATGTGTGTGTGTATACTGTATATGTGTGTGTGTATGCTGTATATGTCTGTGTATGCTGTATATATGTGTATACTGTATGTGTGTGTATACTGTATATGTGTGTGTATACTGTATGTGTGTGTATACTGTATATGTGTGTGTCTGTATACTGTATATGTGTGTATACTATATATGTGTGTGTGTATGCTGTATATATGTGTATACTGTATGTGTGTGTGTATACTGTATATGTGTGTGTGTGTATACTGTATATGTGTGTGTATACTGTATATATGTGTATACTGTATATGTGTGTGTATACTGTATATGTGTGTGTGTATACTGTATATGTGTGTGTATACTGTATATGTGTGTGTGTGTATGCTGTATATATGTGTATACTGTATGTGTGTGTGTGTGTATACACTCTGCCTCCTTCCTGCGCTGACCACTCTGCCTCCTTCCTGCGCTGACCACTCTGCCTCCTTCCTGCGTTAGGAAGTGCGTTAGGGTCACTCTGCCTTCCGTCCTCCGCTGATAAACTCTGCCCTCCGTCCTCTGCTCATCACTCTGCCCTCCGTCCTCCGCTGACCACTCTGCCCTCCGTCCTCCGCTGACCACTGAGCCACCGAACAGTGCTGACCACTGAGCCACCGTGCAGTGCTGACCACTGAGCCACCGTACAGTGCTGACCACTGAGCCACCGTACAGTGCTGACCACTGAGCCACCGTACAGTGCTGACCACTGAGCCACCGTACAGTGCTGACCACTGAGCCACCGTAGAGTGCTGACCACTGAGCCACCATATACAGTGCTAACCACTGAGCCACCATACACAGTGCTAACCACTGAGCCACTGTACAGTGCTGACCACTGAGCCACCGTGCAGTGCTGATCACTGAGCCACCGTACAGTGCTGACCACTGAGCCACCGTACAGTGCTGACCACTGAGCCACCGTACAGTGCTAACCACTGAGCCACCATATACAGTGCTAACCACTGAGCCACCATATACAGTGCTAACCACTGAGCCACCATACAGGGCTAACCACTGAGCCACCGTACAGTGCTAACCACTGAGCCACCGTGCAGTGCTAACCACTGAGCCACCGTACAGTGCTAACCACTGAGCCACCGTACAGTGCTAACCACTGAGCCACCGTACAGTGCTAACCACTGAGCCACCATAAAGTGCTAACCACTGACTCACCGTATACAGTCTTAAACACTCAGCCGCCATACAGTGCTAATCACTCAGCCACCTTATACAGTGCTAACCACTGAGCCACCTTATACAGTGCTAACCACTGACCCACCATACTGTGCTAACCAATGAGCCTCCATACAAAGTTAAGCACTCTGCCTCCATATAGTGCTAACCACTGAGCGGCCGTATACTGTGCTAACCACTGAGTCACCCATACTTTGCTAAACACTAAGCCACCGTGCAGTGCTAACCACTGAGCCACCGCGCTGTGCTAACCACTGAACCACCATACTGTGCTAACCACTAAGCCACCGTACAATGCTAACCACTGAGCCACCATACTGTCCTAACTACTGAGCCACCGTGCAGTGCTAAACATTGAGCCACCATACAGTGCTAACCACTGAGCCACCGTACAGTGCTAACCACTGAGCCACCTTACAGTGCTAACCACTGAGCCACTGTACAGTGCTAACCACTGAGCCAGCATACAGTGCTAACCACTGAGCCACCATATACAGTGCCAACCACTAAGGCACCATACAGTGCTAATCACCGAGTCACCATATACAGTGCTAACCACTGAGCCACCATATACAGTGCCACCATAGAGTGCTAACCACTGAGTCACCCTATACAGTGCTAATCACTGAGTCACATTACTGCTCTAATTATTGAGCCACCATATACAGTGCCAATCATTGAGCCACCATAGAGTGCTAACTACTGAGGCTCAGTTTACAGTGCTAACTATTGAGCCAGCGTATACTGTGCTAACCACTGAGACCCTGTATACTCTGCTAACCACTCAGCCGCCGTATACTCTGCTAACCACTGAGCCGCATAAAGTCTGCTAACCACTGAGTTGCTGTAAACTGCTAAGCACAGTGCTGCGGGCAGGAGAGGGCCGGGGGACAGCAGCCAGGAAGGCCCCCCCGCCCCTACTGCCCGCACCCGGCCGCTGTTCCCCGACCCCCTCCTGCACGCACCCGGCCGCTCTTCCTCGGCCACCTCCTGCCCACACATGGCCGTTGTTCCCCGGCCCCCTTCTGCCCGCTGTTCCCCGGCCCCCTCCTGCCCGCACATGGCCGCTGTCCCCCTGACCCCCTCCTGCCGCACCCGATTGCTGTCTCCCTGCCTCTCTCCTGCCCGCATCCGGCCACTGTCCCCGCGGCCCCCTCCTGCACGCACCTGGCCGCTCTTCCTCAGCCTCCTCCTGCCCGCACATGGCTGTTATTCCACCAGCCCCCTTCTGCCCGCTGTTCCCCGGCTTGCTCCTGAACGCACCCGGCCACTGTCCCCCGGCCCCCCTGACCGCACCCGCCTGCTGTCTCCTCCTGGACTCTGGCACCGCTGCACACTGGCACCGCTGCACACCGGTACTGCTGTATGTATTCTATCTACTATATAATTCCGTAGGCACTTCAGTGTCGGACCCCGCAAAAGACCGTGCCTTTGTCACTCTGTGACGTCACCACGTGCGAAGCATTGCCCGCGTAGCGGGCATTGCGACCCCTCGCCGCAGTCAGCACACACCCCCAACCCCTGTCACCACATCCCCCCCATATGTCCGCACACCCCCGCTCCGATCCCGCTGCTGTCAGCACATGCTGACACAGTGCTCCGGAGCCTCTCCTGTAACCACACCTCCCGATGTCCACACACACCCCCTCCCCGCTCTCACCACACCCCCCCCATATGTCCGCATCCCATATGTCCGCCAAAATCGCGGCAGATGCGGTGAAAAAAACGCATCTGCCGCGATTGCCGCATAACCGCTGCACTTGCGGCGCGGTTGCGCTAATCCCCATAGAAAGTATAGGGGGACTTGCGGCAGGTGCGGTTTTGCACTTGCGGCAGGTGCGGCCGCGAAAAAAAAACGCAGTCAGCCGCGGTTTATTTCGCGGCCGCACCTGCCGCAAGTGCAAAACCGCACCTGCCGCAAGTCCCCCTATACTTTCTATGGGGATTATTTGAAAATGTTAAAAAATTTTTTTAAATATTCTAGACACCCGATGCATTTGCATCGGGCTCACAGCTAGTTTATCAATAAATCGATTACAGGAGGATAAACATCCTAACTGTGAGAGATGTATAGCTCCTATTGATGTAATGATTTCCAAAAAGGTAAAATTTAATAACTAAGCAACACTAAATCTTATTGTTACTTGTTATAAGATAGTGGCTAGCTGAACCGTCATGAACATATGAGGCATCGGTTTACTCAGGAGAAATTGCCCAACAAATTTTAGGATGCTTTTCATCCTGTTGCTCATATGAAAATGAAAAAATTGAGGCTAAAAGAAAATTTTTGTGAAAAAAAAGTACTTTTTCATTTTTACGGATCAATTTGTGAAGCACCTGGGGGTTCAAAGTGCTAACTATGCATCTAGATAAGTTCCTTGGGGGGTCTAGTTTCCAAAATGGGGTCACTTGTGGGAGAGCTCCAATGTTTAGGCACACCGAGGCTTTCCATACGTGACATGGTGTCCCCTAACAATAGTAGCTAATTTTCCATTCAAATTCTTAGCGGACACCAATGCCGCGTATGGAGAGCCCCTGTGTGCCTAAACATTGGAGCTCCCCCACAGGTGACCCAATTTTGGAAACTAGACCCCCCAAGGAACTTATCTAGATGCATAGTGAGCACTTTGAACCCCCCAGGTGCTTCACAAATTGATCTGTAAAAATTAAAAAGTACTTTTTTTCCACAAAAATTTTCTTTTTAATATTTACGGATTAATTTGTGAAGCACCTGGGGGTTCAAAGTGCTCACCACTCATCGGGATAGGATCCTTGGGGGGTCTAGTTTCTAAAATGGGGTCACTTGTGGGGGAGCTTTAATGTTTAGTCACACAGGGGCTCTCCATACGTGACATGGTGTCCGCTAACGATTTGAATGAAAAATTTGCTCCAATTGTTAGCATGTCGGTATGGAGAGCCCCTGTGTGCCTAAACATTGGAGTTCTACCACAAATGACCCCATTTTGAAAAAACTCGACCCCCCAAGGAACTTATCTAGATGCAAAGTGAGCACTTCGAACCCCCAGGTGCTTCACAAATTGATCTGTAAAAAATGAAAAAAGAATTTTTTTTTTGCGAAAAAAAAGTACTGTTCCATTTTTATGGACTAATTTGTGAAGCCTCTCAGGGATCAAAGTGCTCACTATGCATCTAGGGGTCTAGTTTCCAAAATGGGGTCACTTGTGGGGGAGCACCAATGTTTAGGCACACAAGGGCTTTCCATACGCGACATGGTGTCCACCAACAATTGGAGCTAATTTCCATTCAAATTGTTAGCGGACACCATGTCGCATATGGAGAGCCCGTGTGCCACCAGCATTGCCACCAGCACAAGGGCAACTGGAAGAGTTGGGGTACAGCATCAGAAAATGGCATCTCTAATGAATGCGCTATTTTCTGGGGTCGCTGTGGGTTGCAATTTGCAGCGTGAGGGGCCACAATGTTTGAGTCTCTCCACAATGATGATTCCAGCCCCCCAACTGCCAAGTTTTACCTGGCTGGCAACCAAAAATATCCGCCATATTTCTCCTTCGCCTCATTGGGGGACACAGGACCGTGTTATGCTGCTGTCCACTAGGAGGCGACACTAAGCAGAATCTGCAAAAGAGTTAAGTGACTCCTCCTCTACAGCATATACAGCCTAGAGCAGGAAGTGCTTCTCCAGTTTTTTGCTTAGTGTCGAAGGAGGCACACGACCCATTTTTACTCTCTATTTTTTGCATCCTTATTTTCTTCCAATGAAGAAAAGTGGGTCCGGCGTGGCCCCCGGCATGCTCCTTCCTCGGCCACCCACTGTTGGGGCGCTGGGTTGAAGTTGAGAATCGTTACATATGCCGTACTCCTTTCTCGGCCTCCCACTGTTGGGTTGCTGGGTTAAAGTTGAGACAGCCCAGCATAACATCCACCTTCCTCACTCCCTCGGGGTCCTGAGTTGAAGCCAGAGCTGGACTACCTGCCAGATGACGTCCCCCTAATCACCCTCTGGGTGCTTAGGCTGAGGCACCACAGGTATCAGCAGCACATGCTGCATTCTGGGCTGGGATTCTGGATGGATGCCTGCAGGAGCGCAGGCTGAGAGATGACCCCCTAATCACCCTATGGGTCATTAGGCTGTGGCACTACAGGTCCCAGCAGCACATGCTGCATTCTGGGATGGCTGCCTGCAGATGCGCAGGCTCACAAGGAGCATGAGACGACCCCCTAATCACCCTAGGGGTCATTAGGCTGTGGCACTACAGGTCCCAGCAGCACATGCTGCATTCTGGGATGGCTGCCTGCAGAAGCGCAGGCTCACAAGGAGCATGAGACGACCCCCTAATCACCCTAGGGGTCGTTAGGCTGTGGCACCACAAGTACCAGCAGCGCAGCTGCACTCCTACTGCTGGGACCGGTACCAAATGTGGGGGAAAAACCCACCCCAGGATCTCATTGAGGTCTGGGTCCATCCAGCCCCTACTCAGCTCTGCTCCTACATAGCTGGGACATAGGTACCAGTCCCTCTTCCATCCCTGCACTGCTCCACAGCTCAAGACAGGGGAAGAGGTATCCAGCTTCCCCTGCACTGCCCCTGCAAGAGCAGGCAGCTGGGTACCTGGCTCGCAGGGATCCGTCAGGGCCCCCCTCGCGGCCAGCCCTGCGGTGTCCAACAGAATTCCGGACCTCCGCGGCGACCCTCTACTATTTGCGGGTCCGCAAATCACGCTAGGCCCCGGCTTCAGGCCTAGCGTGGAAGGCGCCGCCTATGCCAGCCCACCGCCCGCCCTCCGGATACCGTCAAATGACGCTGGGCACCTCAGAGAGGGGCGGGAAGTCCCTCTGGGCGCTTGTTCTGCGCGCCCATTCAGGTTCCCGCCCCCTCTTTCCCCTCCTGACGGCGCCAAAGGCCTGGACGCCATTATACAGTCCTGTGGGCGCAAACACACTGTGGGGCAGAGTGCCCATATACAGTATAGCAGGCTGTGGGGCATATGCAGGAGAGCCGGCAGGGATGTCTCTCCCTGCTGCAGCTTCTCCTGTGCACCACGTGTGACAGACTGTGGAAGCATATACAGGAGAGCCGGCAGGGATGTATCCCCTGCTGCAGCGTCTCCTGTATTCCAGGTGTGACAGGCTGTGGGGGCATATACAGGATGCCAGCAGGAATATATTCCCTGCTGCAGCTTCTCTCCCTGTACTCCATGTGGACAGGCTATGTGGGCATATACAGGAAAGCTGGCAGGGATATATTCCCTGCTGCAGCTTCTCTCCCTGTACACCATATGTTTCAGGCTATGCCATGTGTGACAGAAAGCCGCCAGGGTTTTTCCCTGCTGCACTCTCTCATATCTCTGGATTCCATAGACAGAAAGGGGCAGACCGACATATTTCTGTCCTGAAATACTCTGTGCTGCTGTGAAGCCAGTTTTTTGTTAAATTTTTAACTTTCATAAACTGCTGCAGCACGGCGCTGCCCTCACTAACTCACGATGAGTGTACCGTGCCCTACAGACCTCTCCTGCCATACTCTGTACTGCTGTAAACCTTATTTTCAACAGCTATACCTAATGTCAGTGAAGAAAACAGGCGTCAACTATGGCCGTAATGTGTTCATTCTGTGTCGTCACAGTAACACGGATTCGCCTATGTACATACCACATCAAAGGTTTCCCTCTTATGGCACTCACCCAGCGAGCAGAGTCCTCTGCCTAGTGCGGGTGACACACTAATAAGGGCACGGCCTGGTTTTTCCTTACACCGTGTCAGCCACGGATGTCAGTACTTGTCAGAGCACATCATGCTACATCTAAATAGGCATTCATCCCGTCGGCAGCTATGTCGCAGTTATGGGAACTGGCATGCACCAGGATGATGGCTCTGACGTCTGGCGTTTTTCGCAATCCAAACCCAGACTCGAACCTTTATGCCTCTCTGGTAGGACTCTAAGGCAACATATTTAGGAAAACACGATACTTCGAACATTAAACTGTGTCTCACAGGACGCTAGACCGTAGCCATGGGACCCTCAGCGCCCCATTTACCATAAGGGAGTTTTGTTGGATTGGAACTCCATGGCATGTTTGTGCGGCACCGTATCTGAAACATGGTTCCCCTAGAGACTCAGTTCTGCTCAACAGAACACAACAGACGGTGTCTCTCTTCACCGTCGCCAATCCAGATCCAACCTTTTGGGAACTCATTTAACGGAGTATCGTCTAGATCGACACTGACTCGATCAACGCACATGTAGCGATCACAGACAACCATCCAAACTCACGTCAAGAGCCCCTTAAGTCAGGGAGTCATATGTCGGCCTACACGCAGAGCGTGTTTAAAAGTTCTATTCCAATTTCCTGGTAGTCCCTAAACAAGTACATGCAGTATGTCCCGTGCTAGACAAACATGCTTGGGACATATTTTTCCGCATGGATTCTCTCCGCTCCATGATAATTTTCCATGGAATCGGAGAATACCGTACAGCTTTAGATATACCGGACGACTACCTGCATGTTCCACTTGCAGCCACTTATCAGATTTACCATTTGCAAAGACAATTCCTACTTGTGACGTGTCCGTGCACACTTGTTACAGTTCCCTAAGTGGTCACAAAGGTTATGGCAGTCGCCTGGTTTCCTGTGTTTCAGGGACGAGGTCACTCTTCCATTCCTGGACGTTTTACTCATCAACGCACGACTTTCAGGGATTGAGAACGCACCGTCTCTATTACGGTGAACACTTTATTAAGACTTGGTGGGCTGGTAACTCTCAAGACGTCTATGCTAGTTTTCCCTACAGTCTCTAGTATTTTCGGAATGCAGTTCAATGCATCCAGGTCACTAGTCAGACTTCTCCGAGACTAGGAATGGGCACTTCAACTAGAAGTCCGCACTTTCTTTCTTTCAACAGTCACCTCAGCCTTTCAGAGCTGACATGACGGTCAGAGGCAGCACGGTCGCAGCACTGGTAGCCATTCATCTGATGCAGCTGCTCCTCAGGCCCCCCCAGTTATCCATGCTCACGTCATGAGACAAGAATGTACAATCTCGCATCAGGAGGTGTCATCTTCCAGTAACAGCCATGCAGTATCTCCTGCACTGACTCAGCCACTCACTAGTACGCGGGGAAAGTATTTTCTTCTACCAAGTTGAAGGTTACTATTCACCTACTGAGTCGGACAGAATGAGGTGCGCTGTACCTCCATCTCCACACTCGGTACAATTGGTCCTGATCGGAATCAACGATCCCATCATCCTTTCGGAGATTTGGGCGAGATTCCCAACACTGAAGATTTTATCTCTTCTTCTGGCCGCCCGCCAATTTCAGAAGGCAGGCTGATGATGCCACGGCTGTGGCATATGTCGATTCACTAGAGCGAATCCCGCAGTTCCCAGGCAATGAAGGAAGTTTACCACATTCTTCACTAGGCGGGCGGAATTCACGAACTCAGTCCTATCGGCCGTTGCTCTACCGCTTGTAGATGATTAGGAAAAACAGTTCCTCCGTCGCCGAGAAATTACCTCAGATTAGGGTTCCTACATCCAGATGTCTTCAAACAAAGCTGACATCACTGGAGAACTCCGGAAGTATCCGTAATGGTGTCAACACCTCATTGCCAAGGTTCCTAGCTTCAGAGCCGGGTCCCACGACCCACAGTCATGGATGGCGGACTGACTGGTCCTGGACTGGACCCGATTCCAACTCCACTACATTCTCTCCAGGTTTCTACTATCCCAAGTTAGTGAAGATATTCAAACTGGACTGTCAGCAACTCATCCTTGTGGCCATACACTGGCCCAAGCGCGATTAGTATGCCGATCTCGTCCACTTCATAGTAGACGTGCCATGACACCTACTGGATCGTCCAGACCTGACCCCTCAAGGCCATCTTACCATCATGATTCATCGACTCTAAATTCGACGATGTGACCCTGGAGACCCGGGTATTCACAGAATGGTTTCGCGACCTCAATCCGAGCACGGACACCGGTTTCAGAAGAGATGTCCCATCAATATGGAAACATTTTTTTCCTTTCTTCTCGTGGTTTTTCACCTTAGCACTGTTCCTTCCCAAGGGTTCCCAATTCCATCCAATCGGATCTACACTCACGACTGTCCTTATGTCCTTTCAAAGGACAAGTTTCAACCCTTTTCATTCTCTCTCAACAACGTCTTGCTGCCAGGCCTCAAGTAACATCCTTCAAGGAGTTTTTGCCGACCTGTTCCGCCCAATCAAAGTCTACTAGAACCGTGGGTCCTGACCCTCGTTCTCACGGCTGTACGCTACCCACATTTAAGCCATGGACGAAAATTCCCTTCGTCTTCTCACACAGGGAGTTGTTTTTTGGATGGCAATTACCTCTCTCCGCAGAGTCTTAAATTTGCAGCGTTTTCATGTAAATCACCTTTTTTTCTGGTCTTCCACCCAGACAAGGTTGTCCTACGTCCAGTTGTTTTTTTTTTTTTTTTTTTCCCAAGTTGGGGGTGTCCTTTTTTGTCCGCCTACCTGAATATATATTTCTGACGGCGCTAAGTCCCGCCAGTTCATCGGGCCAGAAGGCTCGACGTTTCTAGAGCTCCGTCAGAGCCCTGCACATATCCTCGCCCAGAACAGTTTCCTTTAGAAACCTCTTTTTCTTCTCCCAGAAGGATAACGCAGCAGGCAGGCCGGGCTCTACAGATACTTTGATCAGATGGCTTAAATCCACCTTCCAGGGTGCTTATTACATTATTATATCATTAATGTTATTATTCTTATACTTATTATATATTTATACAGAACCATTCTTCCATGGTGCTGTATCCTTTCCGGCTGCGGGCGCAGCACATTCTACTATGACCACCGAAACCTACTGGGCTTCTGAGCTATTAGGCACCAGGAGTTAGCACAACAAGTGTGTAAGGTAGTCACGCGGTCATCATGCACAGGCTTACCAAGCGCTTTAGTGCTCTCAGTCCTCGGCAAATGCAATCTGGGGCACCGTACCCTCCAGGCGGCAGTAGCCCACCTGTAGGTGCATTGTTATTTTTATCAGTAGTGATTTTCCATTGCTGTTCCCGCCCAGGGACTGCTTTAGGACGTCCCACGGTCCTGTGTCCCCCAATGAGGCGAAGGAGAAAAGGAGAATTTTGTGTACTCACCGTAAATTCCTTTTCTCTTAGCCTCTAATTGGGGGACACAGCACCCACCCTGTTGCCCGTTTCGGGCCATAACTAGGTTCTCATCTTACTCCTGAGAGGTTATATAGTTGCCTGTTTATTTTATAGGCCTGCTTATACTGTTATTACGTAGTTGCCTGTTCGGTTACACGTTTTATCTTACTGTTATTATGTGGCTGCCTGTTTACTTAACAGGCCTTATTTTACTGTGATTCTTGTCTTTCTTCTGTTAATTCTCCTACTGCTTTAGCACAAAACTGGAGAAGCACTTCCTGCTATAGGCTGTATATGCTGTAGAGGAGGAGTCACTTAACTCTTTTGCAGATTCTGCTTAGTGTCGCCTCCTAGTGGACAGCAGCATAACACGGTCCTGTGTCCCCCAATTAGAGGCTAAGAGAAAAGGAATTTACGGTGAGTACACAAAATTCTCCTTTTTTGGTCCAGATGGGTACACCTTGGCAGCTATGGACTGCCACCCACCTTCAGCTGCCTTGTTGCACCTGGCTGGCAACCAAAAATACAGCGAAGCCCATTTTTTTAATTTATAGACCTAATTAGAGAAAAAAAAATGACTTGGGACTCCACCATATTTTTGGTCCAGCCGGGTACAACTAAGCAACTGGGGCTGGAATCCTCAGCATGGAGAGTCCCAAGCGTTCTGGGCCCCCCATACTGCAAATTGCAGCCCACAGCCGCCCCAGAAAATGGCACATTAATTGAAGGACCATTTTCTGGCGCTTTACCCAGACTCTTCCAGTTGCCCTGGTGTCGGTGGCAAACTGGGTAATAAAGGGGTTAATGCCAGCTTTTTTTATTGGCAGCTGGCACTAAACCCGAGATTCATAATGTTGGGCCAATGTTAGACCCAGCCATTAGGAATCTCTAGTAAATAGTAAATAAAATACACCACACAGTGAAAAATGTTTTTATTAGAAAAAAAACACAAACACAAATTGAGACTTCATCTTTATTACTCCATACTGTCTGATGTAGTCCACAATGATGGTCCCAGGACTCTCGATCACCTCTACTACATGCAGAAACAGCAGGAAGGGATCAAGTGTCCGCTTCCTACTGTCTTTGGGATTACACTGATGGTGCTCTGTATGGCAATTATCTGTCATACAGTGCACCATGACTATGACCACAGAAACTACAACAAGAGGACACTTGATCCCTTGATGTAGTCTCTAGGGTCAGAGTCATGGTGCATTGTATGGCAATGATCTGCCGTACCGTGCTTCATGATTGTGACCTCAGATACTACAACAAGGGATCAAGTGTCCCCTTGTTGTAGCCTCTGGGGTCCGAGTCATGGTGCATGGTACGGCAGATCATTGCCATACAGTGCACCATGACTCTAACCCCAGAGACTACAACAAGTGGACACTTAATCCCTTGTTGCACCCATCCATCCAACCATGCATCCATCCATCTACCCATGCACCCATCCACCCATGCACCCATCCATGCACCTGTCCACCCATCCATCCACCCATGCACCCATCCAACCATCCATCCATCCACCCGTGCACTCATACATCCAGCCATGCACCCATCCATTCACCAACCATGCACCCATCCATCCATCCATGCACACATCCATGCACCCATGCACCAATTCATCCATGCACCCATCCATCTATCCATACATCCAACCATCCATCCATGCACCCATGTACCCATCCATCCATGCACCCATCCATCCATCCATGCACCCATTCATCCATCCATGCACCCATGCACAAATCCATCCATCCATTCACCCATTCATCCATCATACACACATGCACCCATCCATCCATCCATGCACCCATCCATCCATCCATGCACCCATGCACCCATCCATGAACCCATGCACCCATTCACCCAATCATCCACCCATGCACTCATCCATCCACCCATGCACCCATCCATCCACCCATGCACCCATCCATGCACCCATTTATGCACCCATGCACCCATCCATTCACCCATGCACTCATCCATACACCCATGCACCCATTCTTCCTCCCATGCACCTATCCATGCACCCATCCATCCATCCATGCACCCATGCACGCATCCATGCACCCATGCATTCATCCATCCATTCATTCATACCTCACTCACAATCCTTGGGTGAGGAGCCTGGGAGAGGAGGAGGGGTGCTACAGCGAGCAGAGTAGGCTGACTGGCGGGTGCAGCCCGCTGGGGGAGAAGTGAGGGGGGACACTGGGGTGAAGTGAGGTGGGGGGCGGAGGGAAGGGACGGGGCGGTGATGAGCACTGGAGTGGGAGGGGGCTGAGGAGGGGGAGGGCACCCACCAACCCACCCCTCCACACCTGATTAGAGAGCTAGCATCACATGGACGCTAGCTCCAATGAGATCTTGGGGGGTGAATCGCTCTGATTGGCAGTTTCACTTTAAACTACCAATCAGAGCGATTTTAGCCATGGGGGGGGAAAGCCACCTTCCCCCGAGATAAAGCATAGGTCCTTAAATTCCCGCAGCACTGGTGACATTTCACTGGCCCCGGTCACCGGTTCTGCGGGACCCCGAACCCATCATAAAATTGCACAACGTCATGGGTCGGGAAGGCACTGAAACCCATGACGTTTGTGTAACATCAAGGGTCGGGAAGGGGTTAAGAGGTACAATTTCTATAATGGAGTCACTATTGGGGTTTTTCTGGCTTTCTGGCACCTTAGTTGCCCTGCATAAGTCACCTGTAAACTATTCTATGCTCAACAAGCCAAATAGCGTGTCTTCCTTCTCAGGCCTGCCATGTGACCAAACAAGAATTTTTTATAACATATAGGGCATCATTGCATTTGGGAGAAATTGCGCAATAAATTGTGTGATCCATCTTCACCTTTTAACCCTTGTTTAATTGACAAATTTGAAGCTAATGAAAAAATTATCTTTTTTTCCACTAAAATGTTATATTTCCACATCCCAATTTTATAAAATTCTATGAGGCACCTTTGGCTTCAAAATACTCCCTACACCCCTATATGGATTCCTTATGCAGTAGTGTTTCCAATATGGGGTCACTTATTGGGTTTACTGCTGATCTGGCACCTCAAGTGCTTGGCTAATGGAGGCCTCCATCTATTCAAAAGGAATCTGCATTTTAATTACCAAGCCACGCTTGTTCGCATCTGATCCCCATCAGACAGTTGTGGCCAAAAGTATTGACACCTTTGCAATTCTGTCAGATAATACTCAGTTTCTTCCTGAAAATGATTGCAATCACAAATTCTTTGGTATTATTATCTTCATTTAATTTGTCTTCAAAGGAAAAACACAAAAGAGAATTAAGCAAAAAGCAAAACATTGATCATTTCACACAAAACTCCAAAAATGGGCCGGACAAAAGTATTGGCACCCTCAGCCTAATACTTGGTTGCACAACCTTTAGCAAAAATAACTGCAATCAACCGCTTCCGGTAACAATCAATGAGTTTCTTACAATGCTCTGCTGGAATTTTAGACCATTCTTCTTTGCAAACTATTCCAGGTCCGTGATATTGGAAGGGTGCCTTCTCCAAACTGCCATTTTTAGATCTCTCCACAGGTGTTCTATGGGATTCAGGCCTGGACTCATTGCTGGCCACCTTAGAAGTCTCCAGTGCTTTCTCTCAAACCATTTTCTAGTGCTTTTTGAAGTGTGTTTTGGGTCATTGTCCTGCTGGAAGACCCATGACCTCTGAGGAAGACCCAGCTTTCTCACACTGGGCCCTACATTATGCTGCAAAATTTGTTGGTATTCTTCAGACTTCATAATGCCATGCACACGGTCAAGCAGTCCAGTGCCACAGGAAGCAAAGCAACCCCAAAACATCAGGGAACCTCCGCCATGTTTGACTGTAGGGACCGTGTTCTTTTCTTTGAATGCCTCTTTTTTTTCTCCTGTAAACTCTATGTTGCTGCCTTTGCCCAAAAAGAGAGAACATTCTTCCAAAACGTTTTAGGCGTTCTCAGGTAAGTTTTGGCAAACTCTAGCCTGGCTTTTTTATGTTTCGGGGTAAGAAGTGGGGTCTTCCTGGGTATCCTACCATACAGTCCCTTTTCATTCAGATGCCGACGGATAGTACGGGTTGAAACTGCTGTACCCGAGGACTGCAGGACAGCTTGAACTTGTTTGGATGTTAGTCGAGGTTCATTATCACCAGCCGCACAATCTTGCGTTGAAATCTCTTGTCAATTTTTCTTTTCCGTACACATCTAGGGAGATTAGCCACAGTGCCATGGGCTTTAAATGTCTTGATGACACTGCGCACGGTAGACACAGTTCATTCAGGTCTTTGGAGATGGACTTGTAGCCTTGAGATTGCTCATGCTTCCTCACAAATTGGTTTCTCAAGTCCTCAGACAGCTCTTTGGTCTTCTTTCTTTTCTCCATGCTCAATGTGGTACACACAAGGACACAGGACAGAGGTTGAGTCAACTGTAATCCATGTCAGCTGGCTGCAAGTGTGATTTAGTTATTGCCAACACATGTTAGATGCTACAGTTAAGTTACAGGTGCTGTTAATTACACAAATTAGAGAAGCATCACATGATTTTTCTAACAGTGCCATTACTTTTGTCCACCCCCTTTTTTATGTTTGGTGTGGAATTAGATCCAATTTGGCTTTAGGACAATTCTTTTTGTGTTTTTTCATTGAAGACAAATTAAGTGAAGATAATAATATCAAGAATTTGTGATTGCAATCATTTTCAGGAAGAAACTGAGTATTATCTGACAGAATCTCAGGGGTGTCAATACTTTTGGCTAACACTGTATACTCATATTGTGTACAACCAGATACATGACCTCCTCGCCCCATCCCCTCTCTGTTGGGGTCCCTCAAGGCTCTGTCCTGGGGCCCCTACTATTTTCAATCTATACCCTTGGCCTGGGATAACTCATAAAGTCCCGTGGCTTCCAGTATCACCTGTATGCTGATGACACTCAGATCTACCTCTCTGGCCCAGATGTCACCTCTCTCCTGTCCAGAATCCCAGAGTGTCTATCAGCCACATCCTCCTTCTTCTCCTCTCACTTCCTAAAACTCAATGTAGACAAAACTGAACTCGCCATCTTTCCTCCATCCCACACATCTTCCTTTCAGACATATCTATCACGATAAATAACATCACACTTTGCCCTGTACCTGAAGTCCGCTGTCTCGTAGTAACTCTTGACTCTGCCTTGTCCTTCAAACCGCACATCCAAGCCCTTGCCACCTCCTGCCACTGCCAACTCAAAAATATTTCCAGAATCCGTCCCTTCCTCAACCCTCAATCTACTAAACTACTAATGCATGCCCTAATCATCTCGCATCTTGACTACTGTAATCTCCTCCTCTGTGGCCTCCTTGCTAACACCCTTGCACCTCTCCAATTTGTCCTTAATTCAGCTGCCTGACCAATCCACCTCTCTCCTCAATATTCCTCCACTTCTCCCCTCTGCAAATCCCTCCACTGGCTCCCAATTCCCCAGCGTATCCAATTCAAACTCCTAATATTGACTTACAAAGCCGTCCACAATCTGTTACCCCCATATATCTCTGAACTAATCTCCCGATATCATCCAACTTGCAATCTTCGATCCTCCCAAGGCCTCCTTCTTTCCTCCACACTTTTATGTTCCTCATCTAACCGCCTGCAAGACTTCGCCCAAGCATCCCCAATTCTCTGGAATTCTGCACCCCAAAACGTTTGACTATCCACTACACTCGGAACCTTCAAGCGGAACCTGAAAACCCATCTCTTCAGAACAGCCTACAACCTGCAATGACCACAGAGTCACCTCACCACCACTGGACCCGGTGCTCCAACACGACTGGACCCGGCACTCCACCACCACAGGACCTGGATCTCCACCACCATCGGACCTGACACTCCACCACAACCAGATCAGACCCAACCTACTGTCTCTCTCCCCGCTGCCCTGTAGAATGTAAGCCCACAAGTGCAGGGTACTCTCTCCCCTTGGTACCAGTATGTCACTGTTAGTTTGTTCACTGTATTTTTAACTTGTTTTTATGTATCCCTTTTTCATGTACAGCACCATGGAATCAATGGTGCGCTATAAATAAATAATAATAAAAATAAAATGGTGTACTGCTACGTTCATTAAAAACTGCATAACAAATTGTACTATACATTTTCTCCTGTTATGTATTGTATGAGTTAAAATTTAAAGATAAAGTAAAATTTTAGCAAAAAAGCTACATTTTTTGTTTTCATGGCCCAATCTAATAACATTCTGTGTAATTTTTAAGTTAAAAATATTTACCACATCAATAGATGAATTCATCATAGGGTTTAGTATGCCAAATGGGATCACATGTGGGTGTTTCTGCATGTTTGGCACCTCAGAAACTCTGTAAATGCCCCACATCCAAATTTGCGTTCCAAAAATCAAATAGCCATGTTCGCTTTTCAATCCCTTTCCATGTATAACTGTGTTCAGGAGAAATTGGGTGAGAAATGAAAGGGCCAGATTTCTTATATTATCAATTGTCAAAATTACAAATTGTGAGCTAAAATAACATTTTAGTTGATATTAACATAATTACCATTTTCACATCCATATTTTAAAATGTTCTATGAATTACCCTTTGGGTTGAAAATGATTGGCACTACCCTACATAAATTCCTTGATAGGTGTAGTTTCCAAAATGTGGTCACTTTTTAGGAGTTTCTGATGTTTAGTATGTCAGACACTCTGCAAATTCGACATAGTGCCCCCAATCTATTTCAGCCAAGTGTACATTCCACAATTCAAATATTGCTCCTTCTGTTCCAAGTCCTTCTATTTGTCCTATAAGAACTTTTTGACTATATGTGGGGTATTGCTAACAATTATGTGAAAGTGTGTAACCATCTGTGTGTTCATTTTTTTCATCTTACCTCTTGTAATAGTGAGAAATTTGGTGCTACATTTGTTTGAAAGAAATACATTTTTAATATGACAACAATGTTATCAAATTCTGTGAATTACAACTGGGTTCGAAATGTTCACTATACCTTTAGATATAATCCTTGAGGGGTCTACTTTCCAAAATGTGGTCACTTATGGGGGTTTCTTTTGAAGGTACCTTAGGAGCCCTGCAAATGCAACATGGTGCCTTTAATCTATTTCAGACAAATTTGTGTTCCAAAATACAAATAGCGCTGCTTCCCTTCCGAGCCCTGCCGATTGTTCAGAGGTTTCTGACCACAAGTGGGGTATCGGCACATTCAGAACAAACTGGGGATCAAATTGCGGGGTCTGTTTTGATATTCCTTGTAAAAGTGAATAAATCGGGACTTAAGCTGTGTCAAATGGACATGTTGTAAATGTTATTTTTGAACTATTTTGTGTAGCATAGCTTTCTGGTTTTAGGGCATAAAAACTCTAAGGGTACCTTTACACGCCGCGACGGCAGGCTGGATACATCGCGCTACTTCACGTGCACGAGCACGGCCGAACGGCTACAAACGGTCAACGCACTCTCTTTACACGCCGCCATAAGGTGCGCTACGCCACGCTACATCTATAGCTAGCTACATCGCCGGGTGTCTCAAGTAGCCAGCTGTAGCGTAGCGTACCATGTTTACACACCGCTCCAACAAGCTACTATGGGCGGACCCGGTGCAGCAGGGATAGCACATAGGCGTGCAACAATCTTGGATTACGAGCCGTCCGTACGATGATAGGACAGCGCAATATCATCAGGATTGGCCAGGCATCGCAGTAGGCTGATTAATACAGCACGCTCGAGTAATTGTGTAGTGTGACTGGTCAGCTCCTTAAATATCCCGCCCTATGCTGCGACTACCAATCATAAAGCAGGAGCGACCTCCAATGATCGCAGATGGGGCGTGGTAACATGGCGACTGTGTCACGCCTTAGATACATGGCAGCCACATCGCCGGGTGTCCAGAGTTGCCTTCCGTTGCTTCTTTACACGCCGATACAGCTCGCTACAATCGGCGATGTTGCCTTAAGTTTATGAGCAGAGACCATAAACAGATGTATCTGTCGCCGGCTGTAGCGTCGCCTCTTCAGACGCCGCTACTACAGGCGATATGGACGCTACAAGCTACAATTGTAGCTTGTAGCGCGATGTATCCAGCCTGCCGTCGCGGCGTGTAAAGGTACCCTAAGGGCCACTTTACACACACCAACTTATCTGTCCAACTTCTGACCAACTTGCTGGTTGCAGTGAAATCATGGACACATTGCTCCATTTTGTGGCTGTGTACAATGGAGCAATGTGTCCATGATTTCACTGCAACCAGTAAGTTGGTCAGAAGTTGGACAGATAAGTTGGTGTGTGTAAAGTGGCCTTTAGGGTACCTTTACACGTCGCAACAGTGCATGCAATTTCAATTGCAACTTACTAGTTGCAGTGAAATCATGGACACATTGTTACATTTGTACACAGCAACAAAATAGAACAATGTGTCCATGATTTCACTGCAACCAGTAAGTTGCAATTGAAATTGCATGCAATGTTGTGACGTGTAAAGTTACCCCAAGTCTCAAAATTGCAAAAAGTTCACAATTTTTGCAAAATTTCTTATTTTTCACAAATAAACACAAAATGTATCTTCCTAAATTTACCACTAATATGAAGTACAGTAAGTCACGAAAAAAACATTCTCAGAATCACTGGCACCCATTAAAGCGTTCAAGAGATATTGCATCAAAAATTGACACTGGTCAGAATTGTAAAAAATGGTCTGGTCATTAAGGTCAAAATTAATAGAATTCAAATAGAATATGCGGTTCTAAGGTAGAGCGCAGGTATGAGACGGGATACATAGATCTTTATCTCCGTAACTTTATTCATAAAAAGCTCCAGACCACAACATGTTTCGACGTACAGACGTCTTCCTCAAGCGGAAGACGTCTGTACGTCGAAACATGTTGTGGTCTGGAGCTTTTTATGAATAAAGTTACGGAGATAAAGATCTAAGTATCCCGTCTCATACCTGCGCTCTACCTTAGAACCGCATATTCTATTTGAATTCTATTAATCTAATTCCATTGTGGAAAGCGGTGACAGAGCTGCAGGAGGGATAGGGTTAATGGATCAACCTGGTGTTTCCTGACCTAACCCTGGAGAGAGAGTGTGGACAGCACGAGGCCAGGAGCAGAGGTGATTGAGGATACAGGAGCACTACAGATCCAAGGCTGGCAGCCTGAGCCACAAAACTACGCTCACAATCTGGTTGTGCGGATCGGGCACAACCTTTAAAGGTTAGTTCACTTACAATACGACCGCTTTAAAGGCAGGAGAGGTCCACAGGTGGCGCAACACTATTTTTTCTTTTATTAAGGTCAAAATTGGCTCTGTCAATAAGGGGTTAAATATCCCTTTCTTCATGGAACTGGATTAATTTATATCGAATCTTCTCATAAACATTTCTTGTAGCCATATTGCATCGAATAAATGTGGTTTGGCTAGGTGCTGTACTTTGGTAAATGTATCTCTTTAAAGAGTAAAATTATCTTAGTAATACCTATGGAAACATTGTTTTAAAGGGAGAATAAACCAGTATCAGCAGAGCTCTTTCCATTCCCTAATTCCCTGCATTCCATCAGCAGTAACTTTATTTTTCTGCTGATGTAATCATATTTTTAATGCCGCCAATTTGGG
The DNA here is from genome assembly GCA_033576535.1 of Allobates femoralis. Taxonomy (NCBI): domain Eukaryota; kingdom Metazoa; phylum Chordata; class Amphibia; order Anura; family Aromobatidae; genus Allobates; species Allobates femoralis. Next base: position 449,728,096 of record JARQOC010000002.1, read on the forward strand.
CTTCATACAATTATTATTTTTAATTTTTACACAGGTAAAGAAAAAAATAGCAATTCTGCAATGTTTGGGGGTTTTGTGGTTGGTGTTTTGTCTATATATAGTCATGGGCAACAAGCGTGCTGGCACTCTTGAAATTGATCCAGAAAATGTAGTATTTCTTCGAGAAAATTATTGCAATTACAATGTTTTGTCATACACATTTATTTACTTTGTGTTTATTTAAACAACACACAAAAAAAGATAAAAAAGGCAAATTGGACATACCGTAGTTTCACACAAAACCCTAAAAATGGGCTGGACAAAATTGTGGGCACCTTTCCAAAACTGTGGGTACACAGCTTTGTTTCAAGAATGTGATGCTCTTTCAAACTCAGCTGTGGCAAGTAACAGGTGTGGGTAATATGAAAATCACACCTTAAACCAGAGAAAAAGAGGAGAAGTTGACTGAATCTTTGCATTGTGTGTCTGCATGTTGCACTAAGCATTAAGAGCAAAAAGGACTTGAAAAATATCAACAATCTCAAGGTTAAAAGTACATCTTCAGATATCTTGATGTTTTCATGGCACTGTAGCTAATCTCTCTGGATGGCAGAGAAAAATTGATGAAAGGTTGCAATGCAGCATAGTCGAAATGGTGGATAAGCAGCCCCAATGAAGTTCCAAAAAAATTCAAGCTGTCCTGCAGGCTTAAGGTGTATCAGTGTCAGCGCAAACTATTAATCAACATTTACATTAAAGAGACCCAGAAAGATTGCAATGCTGACACAAAGACACAAAAACCTAGACTGCAGTTTGCCAAAATGTACGTAAGCCAAAATCCTTCTGGGAAAGTGTCTTGTGGACAGATGAGAACATAGATAGAGTTTTTTGGTAAAGAACATCATTCTACTGTTTACCGAAAATGCAATGAGATCTACAATAAAAAGAACACAGTAACTACAGTCAAATATAGTGGAGATTCAAAAATATTTTGTGGTTGCTTTGCTGCCTCTGGCACTGGGTACCTCGACTTGGTTCAAGGCATAATGAAATCTGAAGATTATCAAAGGATTTCGGGTCACAATGTAGTGCCCAGTGTCAGAAAGCAGGGTTTCTGTCCTAGGTCTTGGGTCTTCTAGCAGACCAATGACCCCAAATATATTTCAAGAAGCATCCTGAAATAGATGGAAACAAAGCACTAGAGAATTGGCCAGCAATAAGTCCTGGTCTAAATCCTATTGATCACCTGTGGAGAGATCTTAAAATAGCTATTGGGAGAAGACACTCTTCAAACATGAGAGACTTGGAGCAGTTTGTAAAAGAAGAGTGGTTCAAAATTCCAGATGAGAGGTGTAAGAAGCTGGTGGATGGTTGTAGGCAGTGATTGATTGCAGTTATTTATTCCAAAGAGTATGCAACTAAATATTAAGTTGAGGGTGCCAACAATTTTGTGTGGGCCATTTTTGGTATTTTGTGCCAAATTTCCTTTTTTTCTCAGTTTTTTTTACATTGTTCCCATACACAAAAAGGACATAAACATTTGTATGATAAAACGTGTAATTGCAAAAAATGTGTAATTGCCATAATTTTCTTGGGGGATATGTTCGTCAATCTCTGTAGAAATAAAATAGTTGGAGTGCATATAGAGTGATATCCTCTTAGTTTAGCCACCAGGTGTCCCCCTTCTATGGAAAGACTCACCTGGTCAGGTTGTATGAGTCACAACCAACTTTGACAGTTCTCTCCTGAGGTCGCAGCAGTGCCCAAACAGGGGAAGATAAGATGAATAAACAGAAAGCGCTGAGTTGAAAAGAATCACCGCGCTGACCTCCAAAGATGACAAACAGAGTAATGGTGTATACTCTGTTTATTTAACCAGTTGCCTACGCGTTTCGTTGTGTAAATGCAACTTCATCAGGATGCCTTGATGAAGTTGTATTTACACAACGAAATGCGTAGGCAACTGGTTTAATACACAGAGTATATACCTTTACTCTGTTTGTCATCTTTGGAGGTCAGCGCGGTGATTCTTTTCAACTCAGCGCTTTCTGTTTGTCCATTTTCAATCTCTGTAACAATTTCAAGGGTGCCAACCCTTTCAGCCATGACTATAGAATTTACCGTATATACTCGTGTATAAGCCGAGTTTTTCAGCCCAAAAATTGGGCTGAAAAGTCCCCCCTCGGCTTATACACGAGTCACTCGGTATGCTGTGGGGAGGGGGGGCTGCATCGGTGGCTGGAGGAGGCAGGAGGGGGCTGCGGTGACCGCAGGCGGTCATGTGGGGCCGCCTCATTAGTGCAATGAATATGCACGGCATCCCCCCGTCCATCAGCGGCGGGGGGATGCCGTGCATATTGCACTACACAGGCCCCCACCAGTAACACACAGCCCCCCTCCTTAGTATGTCCCCCCTCCTTAGTATGTCCCCCCCAGGCTGCGGCACCTGTTAAAATAACAAACTTTAATACATCACCTTCCAGCGCAGCTCCTCCGCTCCTCCGGTCCCGGCTTCTCCTTCTTGCTTCCGGTGTCATGTGACCGGGCGCAGGAAATGACGTCATTTCCTGCGCGCGGTCAAGGAAGTCGGCACAAGAAGGAAGAAGAAGCCAGGAGCGGAGGAGCTGCGCCGGAAGGTGATGTATTAAAGTTTGTTATTTTAACAGGTGCCGCAGCCTGGGGGGGGACATACTAAGGAGGGGGGGCTGTGTGTTACTGGTGGGGGTCAGTATACCACCACTGGGGGGCCTGTATACTACCACTGGGGCTGTATATACCACTGGGGCTGCTGGATACTACCACTGGGGCTGTATATACCTCTGGGGCTGCTGTATACTCCCACTGGGGCTGTATACACCACTGGGGCTGCTGTATACTACCACAGGGGCTGTATACACCTCTGGGGCTGCTGTATACTACCACTGGGGCTGTATACACCTCTGGGGCTACTGTATACTACCACTGGGGCTGTATATACCTCTGGGGCTACTGTATACTACCACTGGGGCTGTATATACCTCTGGGGCTGCTGGATACTACCACTGGGCTGTATATACCTCTGGGGCTGCTATATACTACCACTGGCGCTGTATATACCTCTGGGGCTGCTGTATACTACCACAGGGGCTGTATATACCTCTGGGGCTGCTGGATACTACCACTGGGGCTGTATATACCTCTGGGGCTGCTGTATACTACCACTGGGGCTGTATATACCTCTGGGGCTGCTGTATACTACCACTGGGGCTGTATATACCTCTGGGGCTGCTGTATACTACCTCTGGGGCTGCTGTATACTACCTCTGGGGCTGCTGTATACTACCTCTGGGGCTGCTGTATATACCTTTGGGGCTGCTGTATACTACCTCTGGGGCTGCTGTATACTACCTCTGGGGATGCTGTATACTACCACTGGGGCTGCTGTATATACCTCTGGGGCTGCTGTATACTAACTACTGGAGCTGCTGCTGTATATACCACTGGGGCTGCTGCTGTATACTACCACTGGGGCTGCTGTATATACCTCTGGGGCTGCTGTATACCACACTGCTGGGGGCTGTATACCTGTGATGGGGTCCACCCTTGGCTTATACACGAGTCAATAGGTTTTCCCAGGTTTTGGGGGCAAAAGTGCGGGGGTCGGCTTATACACGGGTCGGCTTATACACGAGTATATACGGTACCTTGAAATATAAATGAAGATAACTTTATTCTACAGGTCAGTATGAGTATGACAAATGCCACATTTTATAAGTTTTACTATATTTGTAAATTTTATCCACCGCACCGTCTCACGTTTAGCTCTCTCCCCTTATACTGTCTCCCCACCTGTCCCTTGTAGACTGTGAACCCTCATGGACAGGGTCCTCTGCGCTAATGTACCTATATGATTTCATTGTTGTCATTTAATGCACCTGTCCTCGTCTGCCCTTGCACATGTAAAGCGCCACCAAATGGAACCTAATAGCGCTATATCAATGAATAATAATAAACTAATAATATTTATACAATCAAAATACTTGAAGGTTATTTGCTTGTAGCACCATATTTTGGAAGACACAACATTTTTATATTTCTGTTGACAGAACTGTGTAAGTGCTTAATTTTTAGGGATGGATTGACTTTTACTTTGATTCCACGTTGGGCTACATATTACTTTTTATCAGTTTTAGTTATTGTTTGCTAACATGCTCTTTTCTACCTTTCTAACTGCTTAGATGCCTCGGTCATTATGGACTGTGGTATCTTAGGAGGTGTGAGGTAGCAACCGGGGAACCCGCCTGCATAACGACAACAACACGTGTTTATAATTTAACCAATGTCTACCCGTTCATTTTCACATATTAATAACATAACCCGGGTAGCATGTTTGACACATACCACATTGATTATAAACACTTTACATAAATACACCATACATTTTACATATAACATTACATAACACTTATTGCACATGACATCGTATTGTAACCCGGGACCTGTAACCATCTCTCTGTCCCCATTGGAGCTCTACTAACAGCTCCCGTGGTGGCTACGGCCTCCGGCCTATATACATTTCACTTACATTTAACATCAAGTACCATATCAATGGGCCCCATGGGTCCCAATGGCGGAACCAGCCGCCTGGCTCTATTTCCCCAGCTTCATACTACCCCGGAATCAGGACTCCAGCCTGACCGGGTTCTTACATACAATATGTGATCCATCCTATAAGCCACCATGGACCACACACACGTCCTTTCACTCGCTCACAGCCCATCATACACATCCATGGACTGTGGCTCCTCTGGGCTCAGAACAGGGATTGGCAAACCCTAGTAACCCGTGGGGTGAACCACACGTTACCCAGTACGGGAGCCCTTCTAACTCCTGCTTCTGACCTCTCGTACACACATTCCGGTTCATCAGGTCCTTTAACTAAGTACTCCGACTCGGACCCAAAGGCAGTCTATGCCCGCCTGGCACACTACATAAAATCGCCTCGCGAAGGGCTACATACATTCCGGTTCATCAGGACCTTTAACTGACTCCACTGAGTCGGTCCCAAGGGCGGTCTATGCCCGCCTGGCACACTACATACAATCGCCTCCCGAAGGGCTACATACATTCCGGTTCATCAGGACCTTTAACTGACTCCACTGAGTCGGTCCCAAGGGCGGTCTATGCCCGCCTGGCACACTTCATACATCGGCCCCTATAGGGCTACATTCACTCGCTGGGTCTTTTAAAAAGCCATACAGTACTTATAAGGTTCAACAGGTCCTTCACTGGACCTAATGGCGGCTACACAATCATTCAGGAACTGCTTTTCTTACCGGGCACGGATCCGGGTCTCGCTACCTGTGTCACAGGTTCCACCAGGCATCCCCACGGGCCCCTTCCCGGACGTGAGGTGAACCACACCCGGACCAGCGTCCACGGGTCAACCACGGCTTCCCCCTCCAGGTGCGGCCACGACCCCGGACCTCGGCACCGGCATGGAGCTAGCATGCTCCCTTCAGATTCACACAGAGCCTCTGGACTGCTCTGCACTTGGCTGGCAACCAGCCCACATGCTCTCAGGCTGATCTCGGGCTGAGAATGAATCTCTCAGCACGAGTCTCTCAATCACTCAGCTGGCTGCCTCTTATCGTGCCAGCCACTCCTACATGGACACACCCCCTTAGCTGCTGGTAATCAGCTTTCACACAGCTCAGGTTAACTCCCTGTGTTCCGGGTTGTCAGCACTCAGCCCTCATTCCTTAGGGCCTCCTCGATCTCATCCCACTCTCACTGCCGCTCATTAGGCTCATGATTGTATCACGTCTATAGCAGTCTCTCACAATTAACCCCTTGTGTTCCGGTTGAGTTCACACAGCATCATCACAGTAAAACCGGCCAGTGTGCACAGGATCATACCTTGATCCTGCATGTGCTGCGCCCCGGCCATGAGGACCATGCCGGCGGTGCCTCACAGAGGTTAGTAGCACAGATCAGAGATACCATCAATTTTCTCCCTGCTGCAGCTGAGAAAGGTGTAATATGTAATGATATATTTCATTATTATTGGAACCTTTTTCCTGCTTTTATTTTTTATTTTTTATGATACTGAAATAATATTAACTTAAAAAAAGGATACGGGAATAAAATGAAGTTGTGTATAATTTTCACTGGAAAATAGTACGTTTAGATCTCTGTACAACACTCTAAATGCTCCCAATTTGATAAATGGTCGCTTTAAAAGTCAAATTAAATACTGTACATACCCAGGGCTGCCACTAGGAATTTTGGGGCCCCTTACTGGCAAAATTTAACATACCAATAAACAGTGAAAAACTATACCGTAACCTACATTCTACCTCTATTTTACTCTTTCATTGTATTTATTTCAGGCATACTTACTGGAAAATGCAAACCTATCAACAATGAAACCAAGTCTTGTGAAGTCTATGCTTGGTGTCCTGTGGAAAATGACCATGTGATTCCTAAGTATGCTTTTGCCAATTATAAAAATTACTATAATTTGTTGGGAAATTTCCTACATAGATCACTATATATATTGAAAAAATAAGAGCAGCACAAAAATCACTAATAGCTATTAATTTAGGTGCAAGGTCCTCCAGCAATATTCAGTTGCTATAGTCATAAAAATACAAAAAAAGTATGCAGCACTCATTAAATGCAGTTTACATACAGTTTATATATAATACAATATATATACACCGTATTTTTCGTTTTATAAGACGCACCTGATTATAAGACGCACCCCCAACTTTGGTGAAGGAATAGAGAAAAAAATAATTTTTAATGTAAATGGGGTCTGTCTTATAATATATATATATATATATATATATATATATATATATATATATGTTCATTCATTCATATAGCGCTATTAATTCTATAGCACTTTGCATACATTTGCAACACTGTCCCTCTTGGGGCTCACAATCTATACATCCTATCAGTATGTCTTTGCAATGATGCCAGTGTCTGTCTAACAAATCATATAGGGTATATGTTCATCATAGCCCCCCCATCCAGGTACTTTGTCCCTCATCCTGGGATATAGCCCCACATCCTAAGATTAGCCCCCTTAATCTGGATATGGCCCCCTTATATTGGATATAACCACCTACTGCATGGTGCACGTCCCCTACTGCATGGTGCACGCCCCCTACTGCATAGTGCACGCCCCCTACTGCATGGCACACGTCCCCTACTGCATGGCTCACATTCCCTACTTCATGGCGCACGTCACCTTCTGCATGGTGCACGCCCCCTACTGCATAGTGCACACCCCCTACTGCATGGCACACGTCCCCTACTGCATGGCTCACATTCCCTACTGCATGGCGCACGTCACCTACTGCATGGCGCACATCCCCTATACATGGCGCATGTCCCCTATGCATGTCACACGTTCCCTATACATGGTACACGTCCCCTATGCATGGCACACATCCACTATGCATGGCACACATCACCTATGCATGACACAAGTCCCCTATGCATGGCACACAACCCTATGCATGGCACACATCCCCTATGCATGGCACACATCCCCTATGCGTGGCACACATCCCTTATGCGGGGCAAGTGTCTCCTATGCATGGCACAAGTCCCCTATGCATGGCACACGTCCCCTATGCATGGCACACATCCCCTATGCGTGGCACACGTCCCCTATGAATGGCACATGCCCCCCTGTGTTAAATATTGCCCCCATGCTGTTGCCCATAGTAAAATAACAAACTCTTTCCTTACCTTCCTCCAGCACTGGTCTCCCGGTGTTTCCCTCCGTGCTGCTGCGCTCCTCCACTTCCTGCTTCTTGGTGTCGGTCATGTGATCGGCACAGCAGAGAGACATCATCTCTGCATGCCCAATAACAGTGGCAGCAGGGAGACCAGAGAGTCACCGGGGGATCAGCGCTGGAGGAGGTAAGTAAAGCTTTTTTATTTTTGGATGGGCAGCAGCATGGGGGCCATATAGAACAGAGGGGGGCATATGCCATCACAGGAGGGCACAGGCACATATAATATGCACCGCTCCCCCAGCCCATCACCGTGGTGCGGTTTCAGCACCACAGTGATGGAGAGTGGCTATGCATATTATATAAGCGGGAGCAGAAGATCTCCCACTGCCTCCTGCAGCCTCCACCAGCCTGCACCATCCCCCGGACAGGCTCCAGAGCTGCCCCCACCTCCCCTGGGCCCTGCAGTACATGATTCATGTATTCGAATTATAAGATGCACCACCCACTTTCCCCCAAAATTTGGGGGAACAAAAGTGCGTCTTATAATGCGAAAAGTACAGTGTATATATATATATATATACATAGTATATATATATATATATATATATATATATATATATATATATATATATAGTTTCGGTTTTCATTGATTTTTCAATGAAAATGGTGTCTCGATTTTCGTGGATGCTTCAGTTTATGTCGGTTTTTGTCCATACACTGCTGCTAATTTTGCCTTAAAAATTGTGATTCCCCTTCCAAAAAATGAAAAGTGCACCCCTCTCTTCCCTCCTTGGCATCTTCCATACACCAAAATGAGCTTTAATAAAAATAAAAATAGCATATTAAATGTTTTTTTTTTCTGTAAATTGGTGTTTTATATTCCTTATATAGTAATTTCTGAGTGATTCTAGCATTAGCCTCTGTCTTTATTCACTATAAAATGTTTTTTTTAGTAGGTCTTTTTCAGTGTCTTGAACCAATTAATTGATTTAACATTGTTTCCTATGCAAATTGTTGCCTCGGTTATCGTCAGTTTTGGTTTTCGTCAATAGTTTTCACAATTATCGACGAAAACCGAGGTATTACTGCATATATATACAGTTGTGGCCAAAAGTATTGACACCCCTGCAATTCTGTCAGGTAATACTCAGTTTCTTACTGAAAATGATTGCAATCACAAATTCTTTGGTATTATTATCTTCATTTAATTTGTCTTCAATGAAAAAGCACAAAAAGAATTGTCCTAAAGCCAAATTGGATATAATTCCACACCAAACATAAAAAAGGGGGTGGACAAAAGTATTGACACTGTTAGAAAAATCATGTGATGCTTCTCTAATTTGTGTAATTAACAGCACCTGTAACTTACCTGTGGCACCTAAGGTGTTGGCAATAACTAAATCACACTTGCAGCCAGTTGACATGGATTAAAGTTGACTCAACCTCTGTCCTGTGTCCTTGTGTGTACCACATTGAGCATGGAGAAAAGAAAGAAGACCAAAGAACTGTCTGAGGACTTGAGAAACCACATTGTGAGGAAGCATAAGCAATCTCAAGGCTACAAGTCCATCTCCAAAGACCTGAATGTTCCTGTGTCTACCGTGCGCAGTGTCATCAAGAAGTTAAAAACCCATGGCACTGTGGCTAACCTCCCTAGATGTGGACGAAAAAGAAAAATTGACAAGAGATTTCAACGCAAGATTGTGCGGATGGTGGATATAGAACCTCGACTGACATCCAAACAAGTTCTAGCTGCCCTGCAGTCCGAGGGTTCAACAGTGTCAACCCGTACTATCCGTGGGCGTCTGAATGAAAAGGGACTGTATGGTAGGAGACCCAGGAAGACCCCACTTCTTACCCCGAGACATAAAAAAGCCAGGCTGGAGTTTGCCAAAACTTACCTGAGAAAGCCTAAACGTTTTGGAAGAATGTTCTCTGGTCAAATGAGACAAAAGTAGAGCTTTTTGGGCAAAGGCATCAACATAGAGTTTACAGGAGAAAAAAAGAGGCATTCAAAGAAAAGAACACGGTCCCTACAGTCAAACATGGCGGAGGTTCCCTGATGTTTTGGGGTTGCTTTGCTGCCTCTGGCACTGGACTGCTTGACCATGTGCATGGCATTATGAAGTCTAAAGACTACCAACAAATTTTGCAGCATAATGTAGGGCCCAGTGTGGGAAAGCTGGGTCACCCTCAGAGGTCATGGGTCTTCCAGCAGGACAATGACCCAAAACACACTTCAAAAAGCACTAGAAAATGGTTTGAGAGAAAGCACTGGAGACTTCTAAGGTGGCCAGCAATGAGTCCAGACCTGAATCCCATAGAACACCTGTGGAAAGATCTAAAAATGGCAGTTTGGAGAAGGCACCCTTCAAATATCAGGGACCTGGAGCAGTTTGCCAAAGAAGAATGGTCTACAATTCCAGCAGAGCGTTGTAAGAAACTCATTGATAGTTACCGGAAGCGGTTGATCGCCGTTATTTTGGCTAAAGGTTATGCAACCAAGTATTAGGCTGAGGGTGCCAATACTTTTGCCTGGCCTATTTTTGGAGTTTTGTGTGAAATGATCAATGTTTTGCTTTTTGCTTCATTCTCTTTTGTGTTTTTTCATTTATGACAAATTAAATGAAGATGATAATACCAAAGAATTTGTGATTGCAATAATTTTCAGGAAGAAACTGAGTATTATCTGACAGAATTGCAGGGGTGTCAATACTTTTGGCCACAACTGTATGTATATATATATATATGTATGTATATGTGTGTATATACAGTGATGACTGGACTGGACTGCAGATTTCTAAATCCTTCCAGTTTTCAATATGTACACTGTCAGGATTTCAGGATTCTCTTCTGCTGCCTCCTAGAGGAGCCTGTTATATGACCATAAGTGTGTGATTTGAATTATTGTGGTCATATGCTGACTAACTTCTCATCATTGACTGAATAGAATATTGACAAAAAAGTTGATAATCACACATTTACGATCATATGACTACCTGCTTCGATCTGAAAATAGATGGTAAACCTGACAACATGCATATTTCACAGTGGCAGGATTTATCAACACTTCGAAGCACTTACAATAATGCCCAGTGGGTCATTAGATACATTTTCTATAATATGTCACTATGCTCGGACGACCTATCTACTAGTAACTCATGTTTCAGAGAATCAATTACGGTAATCTTTTTGCTAAATAATGTTTGTCCTATAACGTAATATTGGAATGCTTTTGCATACTGGTCTTATATTCTTAATTGATGTTATAGTCTAATTGTTACATTTTCTTTTTTACAGACCTCCATTATTGTTGCAGGCAGAAAACTTCACTTTATTTATAAAAAACAGTATTAGCTTCCCTAGACATAAAGTTAATAGGTATGTATAACCAAAAAAAGTATTTGCATTTAGGATCTATTTTGGTAGTTGTAAATTAAATATTATTTGCATTGTCAATAAAAAAAATCATTATTTCAGATTTTGTAGAGTCACAAACATCTAAAATATTGCATTAATTTTCTCTCTTTGGCTATGTTCACATATTTCTGGTAAGTGTGCTCTGCATCTGTACATATGTGTTTATTGGTGTGATTTTTATTTTTAAATATATGTTTACAGTTTTTTTTTACTTTTTTACTTTGTCCCTCTCGTATTACTATGATCACAGTTGTAGTCCATTGCAGTGTTCCAGTATTGTAATGGATTATATTTGTCCATTTTACACTGGCATCAGACTCTTTTGCACAATGCTCCTGGCATGGTCTAAAAGGCTTGCCATAGCTGAGTGACCCAGAGATTGCCGTAATGACCTTGAGTCGCCATGTCAACAATTGTGCCCCCTTGATCATGTTGTAGGGGTCCCGATAACATGGGAGAGGAGCACACCTCCTCTTGCAGCCTGCTAATGATTGCTATTCATCACAGAATTTAGGGATTTAAGGAGTTAAACAGTCAGGGGTGTTGCGGGGACCGGTTCTGGCTGTGAGTGCTGGGGCTTATCTGTCACATAAGCTGGTAATCATGTGAGCACAACTCCTATGCCCAGCTGAAAGTCATGACATACCCCTTACATCCTTGCAAACTATGACGTATGGGATATGTCATAGGCCATGAAAGAGTTATTGGCCTGCATGAGCTATTCCCTTGTTAAGCCATTATCAATTAAGCAATTAAAAGGTCTGGATATGAATCTAGGTGTGGCATTTGCAGTTGGAAGCTGTTGCTCTGTACTCAGACATAGGGCTGATAAAAAGAAGAAATCCATCAGAGAGATAACAAAAATATTAGGAGTGGCCAAATCAACAGTTTTGTACATTCTGCAAAAGAAGAGCACCCTGGTGTGTTTGAAATCTCGATAAGGTCTGGAAATCCACAAAAGACGACCGTGGTGGATGATCACAGAATCTTTTCCATAGAGAAGAAAAACTCCACAACATCCACCTAGTTGTTTCAGTATATAAAGTGTTGACTTTATGAGAGCATTTATAGAGGGTTCACCACAAAGTGTAAACCAATAATCAGCCTTAAAAATATAAAGCGTGGATTAGACTATGCAAAAAGAACATCTAAGAAAGCCAGCCCATTTCTGGAAAAGCATTCTTTAGACAGATGAAACTAAGATCAACCTGTACCAGAATGATGGGAAGAAGAGAGTATGGAAAAGGCCTGGAATGGCACATTATTCAATTTACAGCACATTCTCTGTAAGACATGGTGGAGGTAGTGTGATGGTGTAAGGAGGTGGACTGGCAGCTGCGTTCCTCCTGAAGACACCAGTTGCACCATTGCGATGTAAATTGTGTCATGCATCTTTCTACATTATGTATAATGTGAACTGTAACTGTGTAATATATAGTGATGTGTTATGATATGTAGAATGCATAGATTTTATATGTGGTTTTCCTGTATAATATTCAGCAGTGTTATGTATAAGATGTTAGTAAGAGAATTTTGGTTAGTAACAGACAACAGGGTCAGAACTAATTAAGTGTTGGGACTAGCCCACAATGCATGGAGTTAGTCTTCTGGGTGATGGTTCACTTCTATAACTTCAGATAGGTCTCTGATTGTGACTAGTATGGGCATACAGTCTAAGAGGTTATCAAGGCCACATACAGTGGGTGACTCATGGCAACTGGAATGCAGAGATTAGAGGGAAAAAGCACAATCCAAAAGTGTTGACCGAAAGACACCATTGTTACTAAAGAATGAACATCCATCAAGGTGGTCCGAACCCAGAGAGGGTCCAGAGGACTGGACCGTAGTGGCAAGGCCCAAGGCGAAGAGGTAACAGGTGGAAATGGACTGGTTTGTGACTAAAGTCAGCTTTGCCAGTTGAGATCTTTTCAAGTGTCTGCAAGCAAAAGACTAGATTAAGACTAGAAAAGACTCACCTAGATTATGGCAAATGCCCTACCCCCCTCCCCTATGGTAAGGAGACACCTTCAAATGACAACATATGGCAGAATAAGGCTCTATTGTTGCCTGAGTGTTTAGACTCCCTATATATCCCCCCTTAAGGTGGAGGAGACATGGAGCGCATAGACAGGATAGTGACTGTCACGGACTGCACTTTGTTGTGCTGGGGCTCACAGGACAAGAAAGGATGGGAACTACCCAGTGGAATTTAGAACTGTGTAAGATTATGTGCTGTACAACTGGAACTGTCTTTGCGCTATGTACCCACTATCTCAAGTGTTAAGCTGTAACTGAAGAACTGTGGAAATCATTGAGTAATGGAATGTTGTTTAAAGTGAACTTGTAATCTCCGTGTCAGTCTGAACTGGTAGCTGCACTACACAAGTCCACGCACCCAGCCAGGACCGATGTGGTGTGCCTGGGTTTCCCGAATCAATCTCCTCAATTACATCTACCGCCTCATGCCACTCTACATTTGCATAGGAATGCATGGCTTCCCATTGCACTAGATCACTAGTGTTTGTTGATGATGTGACTGATGACAGAAACAGCCGGATTAATTCTGAGGTGTACAGGGTTATATTTTATGCTCAGATTCAACCAAATGCAGTAAGGTTGATTGGACAGTTCTTCACAGTACAGATGGCCAATAACCCAAAACATACCGTACTATGTAAGCAAACCAGGAGTTCTTATCAGCAGGACAAAAGGGAAAATCAGCTTACCACTTAACTGCAAGCAATACTAGGCTTAGCCACATTAGCTGTGCACATTATCAATATGTAATTATTATAGGTAAGTCATATGATAACTTCCAGGAAATAAATACTGATCAACCACCCCGGAAATTAATAATTAGCAAAACTCCAAAAAACCAATGCTTTCTAATAAATGACAGATGACATGCATGCATGGGAAAACAGTGCCAAAAGGGGAGAAAATCAAATACATCCACAAGAGATAAATATATCTACAAAAATAACTGGATACAAAATTCATAATATCGGAACCGTAACAGTATGAGTCCACAGTGATAGCGCAGAAAAAAAAACATTATAAATGATTAGACACAAGATAAGGAATTAAATGTTAAAGATCTGTGTGATAATTATAAACAACAAAAGATCTCATATTTGATGGCAGAATGCCAAAAATATTTATTTTCTTTATCAATGGAAAGTTGTTTCTGTCATTTCTTCTGTTAGGATAGTTAACTTATTTGATAACAGTGATTGTTACATATAGGGAATATAGCCACAACAAATTTCCGAAAAAAGTGTTGAAACAGACCTGAAGGTAACAAATAGGATAAGTCCAAAGAGAATGTATCAAAGGGTTCTACTATGAAGGTTTTTAAAAGTTTTAATTGTTATTTCTTAAATCAATAGTACACATGAAAATAAGCGACTTTGTAATAAATCTTATCAGACACATTTCCTTCTTTCTCTGCCAGAACTGATCAGTCATTATCAAACTTCTCAATTCTGTGGTAAAATCTGTATTCATTGAAAACTTTCCCATTACTGAGATATGAGATGAGTTGTTACTGATGAGATTCTATGTAGATAGACAGAGGTGGAGATAACTGGAGCCTTCAGTAGACTAGAAATCCATATGTATGTCTTTGCAACAATAAAGTAGCAAAGGTCATGAGACAGCTCACTGCTTTTATCCATCATAAGATGTTTCTTATGTGGCTCGTTAGTAATAAGACACCTTTTTATAGGCCATCAGTTGAACAGTTGATGTTATTTTTCACTAAGTGGCAGGATTGTTTTCTAATTACTGATAGAATTCAGTTGGTGTCATGACTTCCCATGGCTTTTTGTACCTCTTTCTGTATGTGGTTAAAACTTTTTCCTTGTTCATTTCTCATTATTATGCATAACCTAATTTATGGACATCTATGGTTAAATTTCTTTGCATAGATTGAATGGTTTGTCACTGACATCTGGTGATAATTTCATATCAATAGCACTTTTCTAAATATATTTACTTAAAAAAATTGGTAGCATGTTCAAATTTATTTTAACCACTGTATAAATATATATGATTGAATCATAGGACCCTGGTGCAAAGGCCTCATCAGTATTGCTTGACTGGTGGACAGGAGGCCTGTGAACCGACTCCAATCTGCCAGCATCCCTGATTCCTCTTTATACAGTGCCTTGTGAAAGTTTTCGGCCCCCTTGAACTTTTTGAACCTTTTGCCACATTTCAGGCTTCAAACATAAAGATATAAATTCTAATTTTTTTGTGAAGAATCAACAAGTGGGACACAATCGTGAAGTGGAACGAAATTTATTGGATTTTTTAAGCTTTTTTAGCAAATAAAAAACTGAAAAGTGGGGCGTGCAATATTATTCAGCCCCCTTGAGTTAATACTTTGTAGCGCCACCTTCTGCTGCAATTACAGCTGCAAGTCACTTGGGGTATGTCTCTATCAGTTTTGCACATTAAGAGATTGAAATTCTTGCCCATTCTTCCTTGCAAAACAGCTGGAGCTCAGTGAGGTTGGATGGAGAACGTTTGTGATCATCAGTTTTCAGCTCTTTCCACAGATTCTCCATTGTATTCAGGTCTGGACTGTGACTTGGCCATTCTAACACCTGGATACGTCTATTTTTGAACCATTCCATTGTAGATTTTGCTTTATGTTTGGGATCATTTTCTTGTTGGAAGATAAATCTTCGTCCCAGTCTCCGGTCTTTTGCAGACTCCAACAGGTTTTCTTCCAGAATGGGCCTGTATTTTGCTCTCTCCATCTTCCCATCAATTTTAACCATCTACCCTGTCCCTGCTGAAGAAAAGCAGGCCCAAACCATGATGCTGCCACCACCATGTTTAACAGTGAGGATAGTGTTTTGAGGGTGATGAGCTGTGTTGCTTTTACGCCAAACATATCGTTTTGCATTGTGCCAAAAAGTTTGATTTTGGTTTCATCTGAACAGAGCACCTTATTCCACATGTTTGGTGTCTCCCAGGCGGCTTGTGGCAAACCTCAAACGAGACTTTTTATGGATCTCTTTGAGAAATGGCTTCTTCTTGCCACTCTTCCATAAAGGCCAGATTTGTGCAGTGTACAACTGATTGTTGTCCTATGGACAGACTCTCCCACCTCAGCTGTAGATCTCTGCAGTTCATCCAGAGTGATCATGGGCCTTTTGGCTGCATCTTTGATCAGTCTTGTCCTTGTTCGAGATAAAAGTTTAGACGGACGGCCGGGTCTTGGTAGATTTGCAGTGGTCTGATAGTCCTTCCATTTCAATATGATCACTTGTACAGTGCTCTTTGAGATGTTTAAAACTTGGTAAATCTTTTTGTATCCAAATCCGGCTTTAAACTTCGCCACAACAGTATCTCGGACCTGCCTGGTGTGTTCCTTGGTCTTCATGATGCTCTCTGCACTTGAAACAGAACCCTGAGACTATCACAGAGCAGGTGCATTTTTACGGAGACTTGATTACACACAGGTGGATTCTATTTATCATTACCAGTCATTTAGGACAAAATTGGATCATTCAGAGATCCTCACTGAACTTCTGGAGTGAGTTGCAGCACTGAAAGTAAAGGGGCCAAATAATATTGCACGCCCCACTGTTCAGTTTTTTATTTGTTAAAAAAGTTTAAAAAATCCAATAAATTTCGTTCCACTTCACGATTGTGTCTCACTTGTTGATTCTTCACAAAAAAATTAGAATTTATATCTTTATGTTTGAAGCCTGAAATGTGGCAAAAGTTTGAAAAGTTCAAGGGGGCCAAATACTTTCACAAGGCACTGTATATATATATATATATGTATATCTATTATATAATTACGAATGGATTTCGCGCACCAAACTCGCATGCGACTCGCCGTGGTCATGTGGATACGAACGAAGCATTGGCCGCGCAGCGGCCATTGCGAGCAGCTCTAAGGCGACTCGCTATGCCCGCGCAGCGGGCATGGCGAGTCGCCTTAGCAGCGCGAAGCATTGGCCGCGAAGCGGCCATTGCGAGTCAGGGACTCGCTCTGCTAGAATCCCGATGCATTGTGCATCGGGCACCCATCTAGTATATATATATAGGTGTATCTCAATGAATTAGAATTTCATCAAAAAGTTAATTTATTTCAGTAATTCAATACATAAATTTTAACGCATACATTATATTGAGTCATTATAAACAGAGTGATATATTTCAAGTGTTTATTTCTGTAAATGTTGATGATTATGGCTTACAGCCAATGAAAGCACAAAGGTCATTATCTCAGAAAATTAAAGT
Organism: Allobates femoralis; assembly: GCA_033576535.1. NCBI lineage: Eukaryota > Metazoa > Chordata > Amphibia > Anura > Aromobatidae > Allobates > Allobates femoralis. The sequence continues at coordinate 449,745,495 of JARQOC010000002.1, forward strand.
AGGAAAGATGAAGGGTTAAAATCCATGCTGCCGTATTACACAAGACATCAAAGGGTGAATATAATATTGATTTATTAGTCAACGCATTTCAGGGCTCCCTGGAATGCCCTTTTCACATGGCAATATGATAAGCCTTTTTCACATCTAAGCCTTGGCTGCGTTTGTGGCGTTTGCATTCGTATGCGTTTTTACCGCTAAAAAACGCATACAAATGCATGCATTTTTGCCCCCATTGATTGCAATGGAAACACATTGTAAACGCATGCAAAAACGCAGCCCAGGCTTAGATGTGAACTGGGCCATAGTGATTTATTCTGAGGAAGGGGCCAGGGAGCCATGAAACGCTAATTGACTAATAAATCAATATTATATTCACCCTTTGATGTCTCGTGGAATACAGCAGTAGGGTTTTTAATTTTTCATCCTCCCTGCTCTATATGCACCACGCTTTATCCTCCCTACTTTCATTTTCTGATATAATGACCTTTGTGGTTTCAGACCTGAAAAGTACAAACAAGATAGGAATGTCTAGCCATCATACCTACCACTCAGGTCATACCTACCGCTGAGCATGCTTTGGTCCGGCATGTGCATATCAACCCAAGGACAAAAGAAAAAGACCTTATGAAGATGATGGCAGAAACTGATAAGATTGCTTCAATATCTACAGTGAAAGGAACACTGTATCAACATGGGCTGAAAGGCCACTCTGCAGGAAGAAGCCATTACACCAAACGAAACATGAAAAAGCCAGACTAAGGCTGGCTTCACACTTGCAGATGGATCTGCAGCGTTTTGCAGATGCATCTGCAAGTGTGAGCATGCTGACCGCGGCCCCTATGTTTATAATAGGGCGCACGCGGTGTGAAAGCTCTCATTCACTCCTATATGTGTACTGTCAGCAGGCGTATGCCTGCTGACAGATCACACACTCCCGTCCGCACTGTGGACGCGAGATGTAGCGTCCATGCTGCGGGCGGGAGAGTGTGATCTGTAAGCAGGCATACGCCTGCTGACAGTACACATATAGGAGTGAATGAGAGCTTTCACACCGCGTGCGCCCTATTATAAACATAGGGGCCGCGGTCAGCATGCTCACACTTGCAGATGCATCTGCAAAACGCTGCAGATCCATCTGCAAGTGTGAAGGCAGCCTAAGGCTGGCTTCACACTTGCAGATGCATCTGCAGCGTTTTGCAGATGCATCTGCAAGTATCAGCATGCAGACCACGGCCGTGGTGTGAATGCTCTCATTGATTCCTATATGTGAGCCGTAAGCAGGCGGATGCCTGCTTACAGATCACACTCTCCCGCCCGCACTATGGACGCGAGATGTTGCGTCCAAGGTGCGGGGCGGGAGTGTGTGATCTGTCAGCAGGCATACGCCTGCTTACGGCTCACATATAGGAATCAATGAGAGCATTCAGACCGCGGTGCGCCCTATTATAAACATAGGGACCGCGGTCTGCATGCTGATACTTGCAGATGCATCTGCAAAACGCTGCAGATGCATCTGCAAGTGTGAAGGCAGCCTAACATTTACAAATGCACACAAGGACAAAGACCTTCATCCTCCCTACTCTATATGCACCATGCTGGGGACTGCAGCAGCTGTGACATTCTTTCATAGTGGTTGTGACTCTCAGATCCACGCAAGATGAGCCTCTGATACCTATGTAGGTAATATTTTATCTCTCAGAGCCTTCATCCTCCCTACTTTAATTTTCTGATATAATGACCTGTGGGTTTTCATTGACTGTAAGCCATAATCATCAACATTTACAGAAATAAAACTTGAAACAGATTACTGTAATGACTCTATATAATATATGTGTTTTATTTTATGTTTATTAACGAAATAAATGAACTTTTTGATGATATTCTACTTCATTGAGATGCACCTGTACATCATAAAATAGTGGTATATTGTAAATTACAATGCCATTAAAAGGGTTGTCCTCGTCTTGGACAACCGCTTTTTAAGTACTCACATCCGCACTGGCGCCAGTCCAGCGATGTTAATGCTGGGTCTCTCGATGCTCACGTGACACTGTTATGCCACATGAGCCCAGCAGCAATCGGTAGCTGCTTCTGAGCTAAAGTGCTTGCACCTTCCCTGGAAATCAGAGGAAGTGAGAACACAGTACGGTACTTAAATAATGGCTGCTGTTGGTTGCTGAAGTCATGTTGCATGTCAATAAAGCCTTTTTTCATGCTTTGCTCTTGTTGGTCTCCAGCGATTTGCGATTTATTGGCAGCTACTGTGTTTCATGGAGCATGCCAAAGGTCCTAATTCAATACAACTTTATGAGACCTTGTTCTGGCTTCATAGACTTGTATTGAGCGATTGTGACATAACTTCTGACTACTGGCCAGTCAGAAGTTAGGGGCACAAGATGGCGCCACAGAACTGGAGCAGCGTAGAAAAATTATGACAACACAGGAGGCCAATTTTAAGACAAAGGGCAGGGGACTTAGCACCAGTCCAGCGCTAACAAAATGCTGGCACTGTAAGTTCATTGCAAGTAATTGAAATCTTTGCAAAGTTCTAATTGTTTTAGGAATATATATTGCCATAATGCATTTGTATTTTTCAGACAGAATCTAGTGGAATCAGTAACCAGCAGTTACCTCAAAACATGTACTTATCATAAAGATAAAGACCCATTATGTCCTGTATTTCGACTGGGATATATTGTTGCGCAAACAGGACAAAAATTTAGTGATATAGCACAAAAGGTAATATTACTGTACGGCTTTAATTATTGGTTGTTGTGGTTTTTATATATATATATATATATATATATATATATATATATATATATATATATATATATATATATATATATATCTCGATCTGAGGGTAAAATTTGCTACCTCTTTCTCTTGTGAAACCTTGTACCTTCCTCAGGGATTTGCTCTTATCCCTGTATCCCTGAGGAAGGTAAAAGGTTTGTGCTGAAATGCATTAGATGGAATTACTGATGGAATAAAGAAGCAGCATACATACTCTTGGGTTCGCTGGCATTTGTTCGGGTACGGTGGGACGTCAGCGCGGATCACTAAAGTACAATCTCTCTCTGGTCTTTTTCTTGGATATTCTTTCCACTAGCAGCAATAGTAACACTGTCAGATTTTAAGAGATCGAGGTAGCACATTTTGCCCTCAGTTCCATTAGCACCATATTCTCTACAGATAGATATATTGTGTGTATATATACAGTTGTGGCCAAAAGTATTGACACCCCTGCAATTCTGTCAGATAATACTCAGTTTCTTCCTGAAAATGATTGCAATCACAAATTCTTTGGTATTATTATCTTCATTTAATTTGTCTTCAATGTAAAAACACAAAAGAGAATGAAGCAAAAAGCAAAACATTGATCATTTCACACAAAACTCCAAAAATGGGCCACACAAAAGTATTGGCACCCTCAGCCTAATACTTGGTTGCACAACTTTTAGCCAAAATAACTGCGATCAACCGCTTCCGATAACCATCAATGATTTTCTTACAATGCTCTGGTGGAATTTTGGACCATTCTTCTTTGGCAAACTGCTCCAGGTCCCTGATATTTGAAGGATGCCTTCTCCAAACTGCCATTTTTAGATCTCTCCACAGGTGTTCTATGGGATTCAGGTCTGGACTCATTGCTGGCCACCTTAGAAGTCTCCAGTGTTTTCTCTCAAACCATTTTCTAGTGCTTTTTGAAGTGTGTTTTGGGTCATTGTCCTGCTGGAAGACCCATGACCTCTGAGGGAACCGAGCTTTCTCACACTGGGCCCTACATTATGCTGCAAAATTTGTTGGTAGTCTTCAGACTTCATAGTGCCATGCACACGGTCAAGCAGTCCAGTGCCAGAGGCAGCAAAGCAATCTCAAAACATCAGGGAACCTCCGCCATGTTTGACTGTAGGGACCGTGTTCTTTTCTTTGAATGCCTCTTTTTTTTTCCTGTAAACTCTATGTTCATGCCTTTGCCCAAAAAGCTCTACTTTTGTCTCATTTGACCAGAGAACATTCTTCCAAAACGTTTTAGGCTTTCTCAGGTAAGTTTTGGCAAACTCCAGCCTAGCCTTTTTATGTCTCGGGGTAAGAAGTGGGGTCTTCCTGGGTCTCCTACCATACAGTCCCTTCTCATTCAGACACCAACGGATAGTACGGGTTGACACTGTTGTACCCTTGGACTGCAGGGCAGCTTGAACTTTTTTGGATGTCAGTCGAGGTTCTTTATCCACCATCCGCACAATCTTGCGTTGAAATCTCTGGTCAATTTTTCTTTTCCGTGCACATCTAGAGAGGTTAGCCACAGTGCCATGGGCATTAAACTTCTTGATGACAATGCGCACGGTAGACACAGGAACATTCAAGTCTTTGGAGATGGACTTGTAGCCTTGAGATTGCTCATGCTTCCTCACAATTTGGTTTCACAAGTCTTCAGACAGTTCTTTAGTCTTCTTTCTTTTCTCCATGCTCAATGTGGTACACACAAGGACACAAGACAGAGGTTGAGTCAACTTTAATCCATGTCAACTGGCTGCAAGTGTGATTTAGTTATTGCCAACACCTATTAGGTGCCACAGGTAAGTTACAGGTGCTGTTAATTACACAAATTGGAGAAGCATCACATGATTTTTCTAACAGTTCCAATACTTTTGTCCACCCCCTTTTTTATGTTTGGTGTGGAATTATATCCAATTCGGCTTTAGGACAATTCTTTTTGTGTTTTTTCATTGAAGACAAATTAAATGAAGATAATAATACCAAAGAATTTGTTGATTTCAATCATTTTCAGGAAGAAACTGAGTGTTATCTGACAGAATTGCTGGGGTGTCAATACTTTTGGCCACAACTGTATATATATATATATATATATATATATATATATATATATATATATATATATATATATATATACACCTTTTCTGTTTATTGATTACTAAATTAAATTAATAATATACCTACTATATTACTATGCGCTAATATATCCGATTGTGAGCTATTTTCCAGATGTCTCCTCCCTTGCATTTAGAGGCACTCATGTGATAATTTTTAAACCAATTTTTTTTTCAGTAAAGTAATTTATTTTACCATTCAGAAAGTGTACATGTTGCTCTGTTCATCATAAGTCACCCTATGGAATATTTTGATGTATTTGTTTGAGTAACCTATGAAGATGAGATTTTCAATGATTATCTATAGTCCTCTATATATAGGGTGGGTCATTTATATGGATGCACCTATATAAAATGGGAGTGATTAGTGATATCAACTTCCTGTTTGTGGTACATTAGTATATGGGAGGGTGAAAACTCTTCCAGATGGGTGGTGACCACGGTGGCCATTTTGAAGTTGGCTATTTTGGATCCAGCTTTATTTTTTCAATGGGCAGAGGGTCATGTGACACATTAAACATATTGAGAATTTCATAAGAAAAACAATGGTGTGCTTGGTTTTAACATAACTTTATTCTTTCATGAGTTATTTACTAGTTTATGACCACTTATAAAATGTTTTCAAAGTGCTGCCCATTGTGTTGGATTGTAAAAGCAAACCTTTTCTCCCACTCTTGACATACTGATAACAACACCGCAGAAGAAATGCTAGCACAGGCTTCCAGTATCCGTTGTTTCAGATGCTGCACATCTCGTATCTTCACAGCATAGACAATTGCCTTCAGACGAGATGTGCAGCATCTGAAACAACGAATACTGGAAGCCTGTGTTTGCATTTCTTCTGCGGTGTTGCTATCAGTGTGTCAAAAGTGGGAGAAGAGGGTTGCATTGACAATCCAACACAATGGGCAGCACTTTGAACACATTTTCTAAGTGGTCATAAACATGTAAATAACTCATGAAAGAATAAAGTTACGTTAAAACCAAGCACACCATTGTTTTTCTTATGACATTCTAAATAAGTTTGATGTGTCAAAATGGCCGCCATGGTCACCACCAATCTGGAAAAGTTTTCCCCCTCCCATATACTAATGTGCCAGAAACAGGAAGTTGATATCACCAACTATTCCCATTTTATTTAGGTGCATCCATATAAATGGCCCACCCTGTAGTATTATGCATTCTCTATAGTTCTTCATTTAGTGTAATGTAGCCTCTATAATCCTCCCTATTGTATAGTGCAGCCTCTATAATCCTCCATATAGCATAATGTAGCCTCTATACTTCTCCATATAGTATAATGCAGCCTCTATAGTCCTCTATATAGTATAATGAAGCCTATTTAGTCCTTCATATAGTCCTTCATGTAGTATAATGCAACCTCTATAGTACTCCATGTATGATAGTGCAGTCTCTTGTCCTCCATATAGTATATTCAACTCCCATAACCCTCTGGTCACTGTAATCACTGATTGATTAAATAAATAAATACCTCTCCTCAGAACCCCTGCTGCTCTGGTGATTGCCACTGCATCCTTCGAACTGCGCACTCTGTAGAGTAGCATGCAGTAGTAGTGACGTCATTGTGCCCCGCTATACTGAGATGTCAGAGCACAGCAGGAAAATGAAGAGAGAGGGAGCGCTCTGTGCTTCATCTTTCATCATTGCTCTCAATTGTATTGGCATCTGCAATGCTGATACAACTAAAAGTGTGATAATAGGTGGGAGGGCCCACAGACTGGGGGACTGGTGTCTGTGTTGACATGGGGCCCCTTTCACTTACGGGCCCCATAGCAGCCACGTGGTCTGCCACCATTAGCATTAGCCAGTTAATCTCTAAAGGGGGATAATAGAGAAAAAGAGGCGGCGCAGATCTAAGTGTAGAAATTATTTGATCTTGGTCTAGGTGGTAATGATCAAAAAATGCTCACCATTTTGGTGTCTTTTGTTCATATAGTATAAGGTTTTCTCTTAGGCTTGCAGCCTTCCTCTCCGGAGGGATCAGGTCCTCTTAAGGAAGCGCTATTCCTCAAAGTCCGGTGCTATTTAAGCAATTAGCATTAGGCCATTAGCTCTAATACTGATTAAATTGATACCATTAAATTGAAAGGTAAATTGAAACCTGCTAATTAGATTTAGGTTACTTCAGAACAAAGATTCAATAGGAGTAAGGCCAAATCAATTGCAATATCAATTTATTAAAAAAACAACAAAACACTGTGTAAAAATGACAATGTCAATTGGTACGCAGAAGGAAGACCACATGAGACAATAAAACCATGATCCAGCTTAATCATCAGGTATACCAAACAACAAGTAACATTACAAGTAATGAGTGCCCCAAAGCTGGGTGCACCGGTATGCCAAAAGTAAAGAATCAATATAAGTTACAGTCATGGGTCCATGTTACCTTACTGCGACCGCCCCCTAGGGCGGTCACAGTAAGGTAACATGGACCCATGACTGTAACTTATATTGATTCTTTACTTTTGGCATACCGGTGCACCCAGCTTTGGGGCACTCATTACTTGTAATGTTACTTGTTGTTTGGTATACCTGATGATTAAGCTGGATCATGGTTTTATTGTCTCATGTGGTCTTCCTTCTGCGTACCAATTGACATTGTCATTTTTACACAGTGTTTTGTTGTTTTTTTAATAAATTGATATTGCAATTGATTTGGCCTTACTCCTATTGAATCTTTGTTCTGAAGTAATCTATAGTTTTGGAGGGCCTTATACCCCTTTGGGTGGTCTGAATAAATAATTAGATTTAGGTGCACAGGGGCCTGAATAGTACATTGCGTCTACTCCTCCATTTTTGTGATTCATCAGCCTCTTTGTCTGTCTCTGGTTTTAAAAATGATAGGTCACTGCTTTCTCAATGACAAACCTCTTATGTTTGAATAGGAGATTTCAAATAGAAGAGGCACATCAAAAAGCAGTGAACTGCCATTCAAAAACCGGAAGCAGGCAGAGAGGCTGGGGAATCACAGAAAGGGAGGCAGAGACCCAGTTTACAGTCCAGCCCCAGGGCACCGAAATCTAATTAAACAATGTCAAATAATAATAACAGATCAGCAACAAAGCAAATTTCTTCACCAACGGTATCAATGTCATTTGTATTACGGCACCCTTTACTTTACACTACAAAATTGTGCTGAGAGGTTCTATTTGCAGACAACATCTTTCTGAAACCTGCCTGAAAAATCACATTAAAACAATCATAGGATTGAACATTTGTATTTCTATGTCAAGACGACTTGCTGTGCACATGTTCAGCCTCTAGATCATCTTTATCTGCTTCATGTTTCAGAAGAGGCAAAAAGGTTGAAGGAAGTGCTCTGACCATTCTTTTGGTATCTTCCAAATGAAAGACACCACAATCAAAGTAAAGGAGTCTATGGGGAACCCAAAAAGACAGAGGACGATGCCAGGCATCTTTGTTGTGTTTCAAAACTCTTAAAAAAAAAAACACCAGACTTTCCCTCAAGTGGATTCCGATACAAAAATCTCTGTGGGTGCACCTGAGTTTGAAAGTTGTGTTCACATACCCTTAGTGTGTTTGTGTAAAAATCTTTTATATGAGTTGCCACACAAAAAAAAAATGGTTACACCTAATTTCAATAATATGAGTTTTTGTGATAATTTCCTTTACCTATGCTGAAAATAACAATAGTTACAATAGTTAACAATAGTTAACATTATTATTATTAATTATTATTTAAAAAAATGTATTATGCTACAGGGAGGAACAATTGGTATTATAATAGACTGGCATTGTGATCTTGATTGGCCATTGAAATACTGCAAGCCAAAGTATTTTTTCCATGCTCTACATGATGAGAACTCAGTCTCACAAGGCTTCAACTTCAGGTAGGTCACTTTTTTATACATGTTATGGTAACTTGGTGAACTACTAGCTCTTGGGATTTCAATTTTTTAAGTATTGATTGCATTTGTCAAAAATTGACTACAGACAGCTGTTTTTTATGCTTCACATAAAGAAATTACACCAGTATCCATAAGAAAATCTTAGGCCACCTATAAGTAGCTAAACATTGTCCAATTGTAAAATTTAATGACCCCAACCTCAAAATACAACACACTTTGGGACGGATTCATCACTAGGTTTTTGACTAAGAAACTGGTGTAAAATACTCCGAAAAGTCACACTTTGTTAGCAAAATGCAGACTACACTTTTGCCACTTTTGATGTTTTCATGCCAGTTTCAAGCCGCTCCAACTAAAATGGTTTGAGAAGGAACTGTGGTGCGATGAGTCTTTGCCTGACCATTTCTCATGGTGGCTGGATTGCAGGCTTTGGTACAGCCTGTTCTTCAGACTGGGAGTCCTTATATAAACAAAATACACGGTTTTAAGGAGCCTTTATTACTATTGCCTAATAAGGCTCATTAGACATCATACACCCGAAACTGCCTTTATTAGTACAATGAAATCTGAAGACTATCAAGGGAATCTAGAAAAAAATGTTCTGCCCAGTGTTAGAAAGCTTGGTCTCAGTCGCAGGTTATGGGTCTTGCAACAGGATAAGGACCCAAAACACAGAGCTAAAAACACCCAAGAATGGCTAAGAGGAAAACATTGGACTATTCTGAAGTGGCTTCTATGCGCCCTGACCTAAATGATATGGAGCATCTTTGGAATGAGCTGAAGCATGCTGTCTGGAAAAGGCAACCTTCAAACACAAGACAACTGGAGCAATTTGCTTTTGAGGAGTCGCCAAAATACCTGTTGAGAGGTGCAGAAGTCTCATTGACAGTTACAGGAATCGTTTGATTGCAGTGATTGCCTCAAAAGGTTGTGCAACAAAATATTAAGTTAAGGGACTATCATTTCTGTCCAGACCTATTTCATGACATTAATATTTTTAAAAATTCAAAAATGAAGTGGAAGCAGAGTTGAAAAGCAATGTCTTACTTTCATTTGTTCATTTTCATAGCTTTTTAATTTAATATTACTATTACTTTTGCCAGATTTAAGTCATTTCTGTGACCATTGTGGGTCAAACAAGAGGTACCAACAATTTTGATCATGTGAGTGTATACTGTGTGTATATATATATATAGATCACGTGTGTGTATACTGTGTGTGTATATATATATATATATATATATATACATAATATGTTGCATCCAGCTCAAATGTATATATATATACTGTGGTGTCAAAAACTATTTCCCTTCTTTTGGATTTGTTATTCTTTTGCATTTTTACCACACTTAAATGTTTCAGATCACCAAATAAAATTTAAATATTAGACAAAAATAACATGAATAAATGCATAATGAAGTTTATAACTGTGGGTCCTGTGTGAAAAAGTGATTGCCCCCAAACCTAATAACTGGTTGGGCCACCCTTAGCAGCAACAACTGCAATCAAGCGTTTGCAATAACCGGCAATGAGTCTTTTAAAACGAGGAGCAATCTTGGTCCACTCATTTTTGTAGAATTGTAGAATTCCTTTCCTGAAATGCTCTGTTACTTCTACGCCAGATGTAATGGGACATACACCTTCTAAAAAGATATTTTCTGGCAAAACTGAGACAAGCCTTTATATTCTTATAGTTCAGCAGTGTTTTTTGTTTTGGAACTCTGCCATGCAGGACATTTTTGACCAGTCTGTTATGGTGGAGTCATGAACACTGACCTTAACTGAGGCAAGTGAGGCCTGCAGTTCTTTGAATATTGTTGCAGGTTTTTTGTGACCTCTTGGATAAGTCGTCACTGCTCTCTTGGGATAACTTTGGTCAACCGGCCACTCCTGGGAAGGTTCATTAGAGTCCAAAGATTTGGAAATGGCTGAGGGGCGTGCCTGGGCTAGTTGCTCCCCACCTCTTGGCCATAAATGGGTCAGATCACATCCACCTGATGTTGCTGATTCAGTTCACTTCTGGACTGTGACCTGTTGTGAGCAGACGCTGATCTGAGGCTGCTGTTTCTTTTTCCATTGGAAGCTGCTGGGTTCCTTGGTCCGTGGGTGGCTTATGCCTAGGGCTTCTCAAGAGTTTTAGGGTCTTAGGCTGGCGACTCGGACCTCCTCACCTTCAGAGGTACCTCCGAGTACAGGGTGAGTCAGGGACCCCAGTATCAGGGCCAGAGCATTCTCCCCTGACTCCCTACGCCCAGCTCCATCCTACTTCTGGGTACCCCGGCTTCCCCCCTGTATGAAAATAAGCCTGTGACAGTCACTGGTAGGAAATACCCGTTTTTGTGTCTCTGGATATAAAGATAGATTCTGGACTTATGTGTTTTTAATGAAAATGGAATACAAGTAATTTTTTATGGACATAACCCATGCTGAACTTCTGCTTCACCGTCATACTTCTTGCAGCACTGCATGATCCATGCAGTGGAACAGGAGAGGAGGTGAGCTGATCTTTGTTGATTTTTCCTAACATTTAGGGTACTTTCGCATTTGCGTTTTTGCAGTTCCGGCTAAAATCAGTTTTTTTGGGGGAAAAAATGGATCCGGCAAGATTGCTGCAAAAATGCGGGTTTTTTTGTAATGCATTACTATGGGACTGCCGAAAGTGCCGGATACAGCACTTAAAACTGCATCTAGCGGCAGATTTTGTTCGGCGCCGCAAGTGCACGATTTGCAGGAAAACGGCAAAAATGCAAGTGTCCGCACACTTCCGGCAGTCCCATAGGAATGTATTAGCAAAAAACACGATCTTTCTGCAAGTATGCTGAATCAATTTTTTTTTTTTTTTTTTTTTTAAAGGCTGGAAACCGCCGGATTTGAAAAACGACACTTCAGGCATACCTGAAGTTCAAAAATTAAAGTTTGCCTGATCGGGCAGATCTGCAAAAAATGCAGATGTGAAAGCAGCCTAACAGATACCTGCAAGTTATTGGTGTTAATCTGGCAATTGGTGCTAATATCCTTAATTATCTGACAAACCCTATTTTACTGGCAGCCTAATTTTCCAGTTTTCACTCACTTTTCAAAAAAGGCGTGCTGTTCCAAAGTGACTAAAACCCTCCAGCAGCAGGTTGTCCAGTTGATCGCCAAAGGGTTCACCCTATCAGCCATAGCAACAAAATGTTCTAGAATATTGCATCTTCCCAACATCAAACACTCTTTCAAGTCCCTGAAGAAGGCTGGTCGTCCTCGAAGGACATATGTGTGCCGCCCAGCTTAGGGGACCGGGATACCCGGCGCAGGGTCCCTTTCCTTGGGGGAGTCACTGGTGGCTGGACCCAGGCCGTGGCCCCAGGCTGGCACACTCCTAAAAGGGGGTATTTACAGGGGATTTAGAAGTTTATATAATTTATAAAGTTTGTAGATGTTATTGTCGTGACGCCACCCAGAATAATGTGGCTATATATGGCCACCGCTGCCTTGTACTGGCCAGGGGATGATGGTGAGAGGCAGCTGAGATGGTATAGCCCTTTCCGGGTAGGGCTGTAGGGTCCCCTGGACAGGTGATGTTAAAGTTAATGATGGATGAAGATGGAAGTATGGTGAGGAGATGTTAAGGGCACAGACACTTACTTGATTCACAGCAAATTCTCTCAGCGGTGATGGTCCCAATCCTGGATAGATGGTAGCTGTTAAATCAGAGGCTGAGGCACAGATGAGGTTTAACTGGTTTACTTTCAACCAAACTATAATACAACAAGTCCCGTCTCCGGAGTCTGCAATAGGGGTTCAGTTGCTCAGGCCCCACCGGGTCCTTTACCTCCTGCTTGCGCTGTCTATGTGGCCCTGCTGCCGTGTGTGAACTCGCTGCCGGCCCAAATCTGTCCTCTCTGGGTCCCACTCAACAGGCAACTTGAGTCCTTTGTCTCTCTCTGCTTACCCCTCCGGGAGTACTGCTGAACTCTTAGTATGTTGCTGTGTCTGGCCCTGTGAAGCTTGTTGTTACCTCACGTTTTTCCGGTTGCTGTATTGTATATAACTAATGCAGCCACGGATCCGGTATCCGTATCTGCGCTTTTTATCTAGGGTAGATAATGATGCTACCCGATTCTGAAAGTGTTCCTCTTATCAGTTTTCTCCTCCTCAGACCGATGGCTTGGCCCTGGAAATTTTCAGTCAGTCCTCAGGAACTCAATGCAGCTCCTGTCACTCTGAGTCCCTGGCTCCAACTGTCTGAAAATCTACCTCAAACCAGTGTTTTATCTCTAGGGAAGTCTCTGGTGTCTCTGGAGCTCCCCTACTGGCCAAAGGTGGTAGTGCAGTGGCTTGGCTTTCTAAGTGAGTGCAACTATTATGATCTTATACTGTGGCTAATACCCGCAGGGGCGCCACATTCCCCCTTAGTTAAGAACAGTACTCCGGGACTGTGGGACAATAAACATAAGATATAACAGATAATATCTACAGAGTCTTAAAAAAAAAATAAAAAGTTACAAAAACCACTCAAGTTTAAAAAATAGAGTCTTGTAAAAAGTCACTTCAAATAGCGTCCATTAATACAGCTCTGTCCTTGAGGGCTATTTATTTGTTAGGAAAGGCACTGCAATTAGCGTCCATTTTTCCAACAAAGTTTATGAATAATTTAAGAATGTTCAAAAAACAGTCTTTCCGGAGCTTTAATTTACCGCCTCCGGGCTGATAAATGAAGAAAAGAGTTCAAGAATATGCAAGTAGTTCATACAGAATAGTCTCTGTAGGTACTGAGCTTTTTAACGTTACATCTAATAACTACTGATTAACAACTAAACAAGTTCCTTTCAGATATTTCTGGTTGAAATATCTATTTACATTTGGTAGTCTGCATATCTTGCTGGTAATTGACCCTGAGTACTACGCTGTGATCTGCGTAACGCTTGTGTACTGGGTGTACTCAATGTGATGGTGTGAGTGGACGTATACCTAGTAAGTACTTCTGGTTCTGCTAGGGATAATTCCACATTTGTGGGATTGGCAATTCCACCGTGTCCAGGACTATTATTACTAGGAATTTGTTCTTCCTGTCTTGGGACTTCCTGTGGTACAGGGTCTGGTGTTTGATAGAAAGCCATCATGGGAACTACTACTGCACCATTGTAGGTTGGCCAGGTTTTAGGAAAGTCTCCTAGATAGGTGTGATATACTCCATCTTCTTCTTTTTCTTTAACAGGTTGAACCGGTACTGGTTGAATAACTTCTGGTTCATGTTGAATGACTTCTTTTTCTCTCAATGTCTCTGGACATAGTTTTAGATTGTCTCTTGACACTAGTACTGATGTTAATCCACCATCTTTGCTTATAAGACACATTTTAGGATTGTTCACTCTCATTGGTAAAACTGTATATGGGACGGATTCCCACTGATTGTCCAGTTTATTAGTGCGACGGTTTCTCTTGAGCACTTGATCACCAGGTTTTAATGGGGTTGCTAGAGCATTCTGGTTGAAGTATTGCTCTTGTCTTTCTCTAGTTTTCTGGAGATTCCTTTCTACGCATTCTTGCACTTGGCGATATTGTTGTTGGCGTAGGGAGTCCCAGTTGGAATCCTGCACTTCTGCGTCAGGTTTTACAATACCCATTTCTAGATCTATTGGTAGCTTGCCAGGTCTTGCACGCATAAGGTAAGCTGGGGTACAGTTTGTGGAGCTTACCGGGACATTGTTATAGAGGTCTACCAAGTCAGGCAATTTCTCTGGCCAAAGGTTTCTCTCTGTCTCTGGTAAAGTCTTTAAGAGATCGATTACAATATGGTTCATTTTTTCGCATAAGCCATTTGTTTGCGGATGATAGGCTGTTGTACGGATCTTCTTGCAGCCATACATATTGCAAAATTCTCTGAAGATCTCTGATTCAAATGCTGTACCTTGGTCTGCGAGTACTTGTTCCGGATATCCATGAGGTCTGCAAAAGTATGTCTGGAACGCCTTAGCTGCTGTCTTTGCAGTGAGATCTTTCACGGGCACTACTACCAGGAAGCGTGAGTAATGGTCCACTATGGTTAAAGCATAGACATAGCCGGACCGGCTTGGTGTCAATTTCACGTGGTCTATTGCTACGAGCTCAAGTGGTTGCTTGGTAACTATTGGCTGGAGTGGTGCTCTTTGGTTTTTTAGATCTTTTCTTCTGAGGTTGCACGGACCACAGTTTCTGCACCATTCTTCAATTGATCTTCTCATTCCAACCCAGTAGAATCTTTCTCTTAAAAGTACTTCTAGCTTTTTCCACCCGAAGTGACCAGCACCATTGTGATAAGCTTCTAGGACCATTTTTACATCTTGTTTAGGCACAATGATCTGCCATACTAGCTCATGCGTCTTTGGATTGGTATATCTTCTGCACAGCTTTCCTTGGTACAGGAACATTTTGCCTCTCTCTTTCCAGAGTTGATGTGTCTCTTTCGGTGCATTTTCATTGGGATACGCACTTTGCTCAGTCAGCAGTTCTTTCACCAACTTCACAGCTGGATTGCTGTCTTGAGTGTCAGCCCATCTGTGGTGTGCTAATGGGTTGAGATTCACCTGTTGATGTTTCTGGTAGGCACTGGATTGATACTGTCCTACCTTGGGACGATGGAAGGCGGGTAGTTCAATTTCTTCAAGTTCTACCGGTTCTTCTTCCACGTCTCTCAAGTGTGGCATCCGGGATAAGGCGTCTGCATTTCCATTCTTTCGGCCTGCTCTATACTTGATCACGAAGTTGTAATTAGACAGCCGGGCTATCCATCGCTGTTCCAGCGCACCTAGCTTGGCTGTATCCAGGTGGGTCAATGGGTTGTTATCAGTATAGACGGTGAATTCTGCAGCTGCCAAGTAGTGTTTGAAACGCTCAGTCACAGCCCAGACTACTGCCAGTAGTTCTAACTTGAAGGAGCTGTAATTTTCAGGATTTCTTTCAGTAGGCCGGAGCTTTCTACTTGCAAAGGCGATGACTTTCTCCTTGCCTCCTTGCTTCTGAGATAGTACTGCTCCCAGTCCCACATTACTGGCATCTGTGTAAAGGATGAAAGGTTGATGGTAATCGGGGTATGCCAGAACTTCTTCTCCGGTCAATGCCTTCTTCAACTTTTCAAAAGAATCTTCCCTCTCATCACTCCACTGGAAAGGAGGATTGCGATTTGAAGGCTTCTTCGACTGCCCTACCAGGATGTCTTGTAGAGGTGCTGCTAGCTTGGTGAACCCTTGGATGAATCTACGATAGTAGCCCACCAGTCCCAGGAATTGCCTCACCTGTTTCACGCTGGTAGGTCTTGGCCAATCCCTTATTGCGGTTACTTTCTCGGGATCCGGTGCTACTCCTTCTGAACTCACAACGTGTCCCAGGTATTGTACCTTTGGCTTTAGAAGGTGACATTTTGATGGCTTGATCTTCATACCATACCGGGATAAGGCTTCGAACACTTCTGCCAGGTCTTGTAGATGTTGTTCGTAAGTCTTTGAGTAGACGATTACATCATCTAGGTACAGAAGGACGGCTTCAAAGTTCTTGTGTCCGAGACAGCATTCCATCAATCGCTGAAAGGTACCGGGTGCGTTGCAGAGTCCGAACGGCATACAATTAAATTCACAGAGACCCATTGGTGTGGTAAATGCTGTCTTCTCTTTATCTTCCTCAGCCACAGGGACTTGCCAATACCCACTTGTTAAGTCTAAGGTGGAAAAATAGTTAGCAGATCTTAAAGCGGCTAATGACTCTTCAATTCTAGGTAAGGGGTAGGCGTCTTTATGGGTAATGTGATTAATCTGCCGGTAGTCTACGCACATTCTCATGGTTCCGTCTTTCTTTTTAACTATTACCAGAGGGGCTGCCCAGGGACTACAACTGTCTCTTATTACCCCGGCCTGTTTCATCTCCCTCAGCATGTCTTTAGCACATTGATAATGAGCGGGCGGTATGGGTCTATATCTCTCTTTTATTGGTGGGTGGTTACCGGTAGGAATTGTATGTTCTACCCCTTTAATCTGTCCGAAGTCTAATGGGTGTTTACTGAAGACCCGTTCATATTCTTCTACTAGTCGGTACACCCCTTGTTTTTGGTGGGTAGGTGTTGAATCTGTACCTATATGCAGCTGCTGACACCAATCTTCTAATTCTCCACTTGAACCATTGTCGTCCGCCTGACATGACGGATTCAAGGGCCCAATGGCTGTGATGGCATTGTTGTCAACAGTGTATAGCTTGGCCATTGTAGCGTACCTTGGTAAAGTGACCCCTTCCTCTCCACAATTCAAAAGACGTATGGGCACTCTTCCCCTGTGTACCTCGACTATTCCTCTAGCCGTTAATATCGTGGGTCTACTATCTGTGTACACAGGCTCTACCAAGGCTTGGTAATCTCGTCCTTTAATACCAATGGCTGCTCTACACCATACCAGCATTTCAGTTTTTGGAGGTATTACTATTGGAGTTGGGTCACTTACCCTCACACTGCCGATTTCTCCACCTGCAACCTCTACTTGTTGCTTCAGCACCAATGCTTTTATCTCTCTCCGGAGAATTCTCTGCTGGCAGGATTGGGCAGTTTCCGCAAATTGCTGTAAAATAGTAATAACCTCGGAAAAACAATTTTCTAAAACATTCATACCTACCAATACAAAAGGTTCCCGTCGGTTAACATCAACAATTATGATACCCTGATTTTTTAATTCTGCTCTACCAATCTTAATGGTCATCTCTCTAAATCCTACTTGCGGTACCAATTTTCCATTACTAGCATATATACTTAGCTCAACATTAGATGGTCTTTTATCAATGTCTGAATCTGCCCAGTACCTCTTATAAAGGATATGTGGTATAGATGAAATCTGGGAACCAGTGTCCAACAAGGCATTGAGGGGAATACCGTCCAGCACGATGGGGATAATGGGACGTCCTCCGACGTACTTATTGTGCCAGGATGTTGGGCCTTGAAAGTTCACTCCTGCGAAGCGGCCCGCATTCCCAGGGGATCCTTGTTTAAATCACAATTGCGGGAGATGTGGCCTGGCTTCCGGCAATGGCGGCAAATAGGCTGTCCATTCGGCTGGTAACGGTCGTTGGGTCGTCCTCTCCACGCTGGGTATCTCTGGGGTCTCATCCAGGGAATATCCTCTCTGTGGTTCGCCAACTCCATCTTGGGTGTAGTCTGTGATTCTCTCATTTCCTGCATGGTTTTAGCCATTGAGGTGACAATGTCTGTTAGAGAGTCAAGCTTTTGCTGGAAAGCATCATTAACACTGGCCTCCAGGGGCTTAACTGATGTCACTGGCACTCTCTGTTGTTGAGGGGTTTCTGTAATGGATTGCTCAGGATCCTGATCCCAAAGTGCCTCTGCCTGCTGGAGACGAATAGCGCTCTCCTTTAACTGGGCAAATGTCACCTCAGGGTCCTTGAAAGTCAGCATACTTGCATGCCCTCGATGAGAAGGGGTTAATAGTCCCTCAATGAATTGATCTTTTAGCAATTTATCAGCGCCAGTGTTAAACATTGGTTCAGCCAGTGTAAGCGCTTTAAGGGCCTCCTGTAAATTCAGGGCAAAGTCTCTCACACTCTCATTGGCCTTTTGTTTGCAATTGAAGAATTTGGTCTTTGCTTTGCTACCAGCAGTAGTTTCAAATACTGCCTTTAATCCAGCTAGAATATGCTCAGCAGTGTCTTTTAGATCAGCGGACCATGCTGTGACTTCTCGCTTGGCATTACCACTTAACTGTGCCATCAGCAAACCGACACGCTGAGCTTCTGCCATTGGAAACATGTTTAAATAGGCCAGCAGTTTTTCTTTAAAATCATCAAAAGTATTAGGCTTACCTTCATACACTGGAAGCCATGGAGCACCTGGGGTATATGGCATCAACATCGGCATAATAGGCGCTGCACCTTGCGCCGCTGTGCTGCCGAGCGCTCTGTTTTGTGCTTCAGCTGCATTTGTGTCGCCGGGTGTTTCGGCGTCTCCGTGCTGCGACATGTTGCACCCCCTTAGTTAATCCGGACCCTTCCGGTCCTCTGCTTCCGTCGGGATGGCGTATAATCGTTCCGCTGTGCAGCAGGATTGGTTTTCCCCTTTTGCAGACGTCAGAGCTCTCAGCTTGGTACCGCCCACAAAGACACGCCCCCTGCTGCTTCTGCTCGCCGTGAGCTCAGTAATGGCGGAATCTGAAATTTTTCAGTCAGATCAGAGCTCAGGGCTATGACACAGTTCAAATAGCAGTCTCGTGCTGTGGCAGTTATGAGGTAATTAGTGATGATGCAATTTTACCTCAGAGGCTGGCGGCCATTTTGTTTCAATGTTAGTCAATGGGGAAAAGTCTATTTCAATGGTTTCCAATGGGAAAATCACTTTTTGATAAAAAAGTCAATTTTTCTCGGATTTTCTCACAATTTTCGGCATTAATCACGGCACACAGTACCCGATTTAACCAGGCACGGTAAATCCTGTTCGTGACGCCAAAGAGAGGTGTGCCGCCCAGCTTAGGGGACCGGATACCCGGCGCAGGGTCCCTTTCCTTGGGGGAGTCACTGGTGGCTGGACCCAGGCCGTGGCCCCAGGCTGGCACACTCCTAAAAGGGGGTATTTACAGGGGATTTAGAAGTTTATATAATTTATAAAGTTTGTAGATGTTATTGTCGTGACGCCACCCAGAATAATGTGGCTATATATGGCCACCGCTGCCTTGTACTGGCCAGGGGATGATGGTGAGAGGCAGCTGAGATGGTATAGCCCTTTTCCGGGTAGGGCTGTAGGGTCCCCTGGACAGGTGATGTTAAAGTTAATGATGGATGAAGATGGAAGTATGGTGAGGAGATGTTAAGGGCACAGACACTTACTTGATTCACAGCAAATTCTCTCAGCGGTGATGGTCCCAATCCTGGATAGATGGTAGCTGTTAAATCAGAGGCTGAGGCACAGATGAGGTTTAACTGGTTTACTTTCAACCAAACTATAATACAACAAGTCCCGTCTCCGGAGTCTGCAATAGGGGTTCAGTTGCTCAGGCCCCACCGGGTCCTTTACCTCCTGCTTGCGCTGTCTATGTGGCCCTGCTGCCGTGTGTGAACTCGCTGCCGGCCCAAATCTGTCCTCTCTGGGTCCCACTCAACAGGCAACTTGAGTCCTTTGTCTCTCTCTGCTTACCCCCTCCGGGAGTACTGCTGAACTCTTAGTATGTTGCTGTGTCTGGCCCTGTGAAGCTTGTTGTTACCTCACGTTTTTCCGGTTGCTGTATTGTATATAACTAATGCAGCCACGGATCCGGTATCCGTATCTGCGCTTTTTATCTAGGGTAGATAATGATGCTACCCAATTCTGAAAGTGTTCCTCTTATCAGTTTTCTCCTCCTCAGACCGATGGCTTGGCCCTGGAAATTTTCAGTCAGTCCTCAGGAACTCAATGCAGCTCCTGTCACTCTGAGTCCCTGGCTCCAACTGTCTGAAAATCTACCTCAAACCAGTGTTTTATCTCTAGGGAAGTCTCTGGTGTCTCTGGAGCTCCCCCTACTGGCCAAAGGTGGTAGTGCAGTGGCTTGGCTTTCTAAGTGAGTGCAACTATTATGATCTTATACTGTGGCTAATACCCGCAGGGGCGCCACATATGCAAGAGAGGTCAGGATAATGGCAAGAATCTACATGGGTTCAACACTTCAGCTGGAATAGCTTGCCAGTTCACTACTGAACAGGGTAAGGATCTGTCTCGTCATACAGTGTCACAACGTTGAAGAGCATTTGGACTGAAAGTCAACTCTGCAGTGACCAAATCTCTTATTAGCAGAAAGAATCAAAAGGCTAGACTCACCTTTGGTGGGTAGTATGTTGTGTGGGCAGAGGAGAAGTGGTCTACAGTTCATTTTAATGATGAAAGCAACTGTAATTTATTTGTGTCTGATGGGAAACATTATGTTCATCATCAAACTGAGGAAAGACTGAACCCAAAATGTGTAAAGAAGTCAGCAAAAGGTGGTGGTGAATGAAAGTGTGCATCAGAGCCTTCTAGAACAACATGTGGTTCCTTACTTGCTTTCAGCACTCAATCAGCCAGCAATTTTCAAGAAGGACAATGCCCCCTGTCACACAGCAAAATGAGTAAAACAGTTCCTTGAAACAGAAAACATTCAAATAATGAAATGGCCAGCCCAGAATCCTGATCTAATCCCAATAGAAAACATCTGGAAAATCCATGTTGACCAAGTTATGGCCAAGAAACCAACAACAGTCACAGAACTGTGTAATAGACGGGGAGAAGAATGGGCCAAAATCACACCAGAGCAGTGTGAGAGACTAGTGATGCCCTGTGGCTACAGATGGTCTGAAGTCATTCAAAGCAATGGCCTGTCCACTTCCTACTGATTGGTGACTGTTGTAACCTTCACAAAATTGTTTTAATCTTTCTCTATGCTGTAGTCCAGTGTTTCCCAACTCCAGTCCTCAAGGCACACCAACAGGTCATGTTTTCAGGATTTCCTTATCATTAGACAGATGATGGAATTATCCCCTGTGCAAGTGATTAAATTATCACCTATGCAATCCTAAGGAAATCCTGAAAACATGACCTGTTGGTGTGCCTTGAGGACTGGAGTTAGGAAACACTGCTGTAGTCATTGTTTTTCTCTAATTATGATCATCATATTTTCTGTAAAATAAAGGTTTTAAGTTAATAAACTTTGGTTGTTTTGGAAAACACTGTTCTAGTGGCATGGTGTACCCCTTACACAAAAACTTCAAATGTTGATCAATGTTTTTCTATCTGAAAAAATCAAGTGATCATGCATTGTTCTCTAATTTTGATCAACAATGCGTATACACTGCTCAAAAAAATAAAGGGAACACTTAACAACAAAGTGTAAATACAAGTCAACCACACGTCGGTGAAACCAACCTGTCCAATTATGAAACAACACCGATTGTAAACTAATTTCTCCTGCTGTTGTGCAAATAAAAAAAATAACAGGTAGAAAGACAACCCCTAGAAAGGAGTGGTTCTGCAGCTGGTGATCAGACCATTTGTCTGTTCTCATCCTTTTTGGCTGTTGTTTTGGTCAGCTTTGTATTTTGTCATTGCTCTCACCCCTAGAGGCAACATGAGCCGGTGTCTACAACCCACAGAGGTTGCTCACGTAGTGCAGCTCATCTGGGATGGCACATCAATGCGAGCTTATAGCAAGAAGGTTAGCTGTGTCTGTCAGCACAATGTCCAGAGCGTGGTGCAGATACCAAGAGACAGGCCAGTAGACCAGGAGACATGGAGGGGGCCATGAAATGGAAACAACCCAGCAGAAGGACAGCTAACTCCTCCTTTGTGTAAGGAGGAACTGGAGGAGCAGTGCCAGAGCCGTGCAAAATGACTTCCAGCAGACTACTAATATCCACGTGTCTGTTGAAACCAACAGAAACTGGCTCCACGAGGATAGCATGAGGGCCCAACATCCACAAGTGGGTGTTGGGCTTACCGCCCAATTCTGTGCAGGGCGATTGGCATTTGCAGAGAACACCAAGATTGGCAGATTTGACAGTGGCACCCTGTACTCTTCACGGATGAGAGCAGGTTCACACTAAGCACATGTGACAATGTGACAGAATCTGGAGACTCTGTGGAGAATGTACTGCTGCCTGCAACATCCTACAGCATGGCCAGTGGCAGTGAGTCAGTAAAGGAGTGAGGAGGTTTGCACAGCCCTCCATATTCTAGGCAGATGCACCATGACTGCCAGCAGGTACCGGGATGAGATCCTCAGACCCATTGTGAGACCATATGTAGGTGTAGTGAGCCTGGGTTATATCTGATACATGACAGTGCTAGGCCTCATATGGTTAAAGTGTGTCAGCATCTCCTGCATGATGATGCTAGCCTCATGTGGCTGAAGTGTGTCAGCAGCTCCTGCATGATGATGCTAGCCTCATGTGGCTGAAGTGTGTCAGCAGCTCCTGCATGATGAAGACATTGATGATATGGACTGGACTGCCCGTTCACCAGACCTGAATCCAACTGAGCACATCTGGTACATCATGTCTCATTCCATCCACCAACACAATATTTCACACAGACTTTCCAGGAGTTGACTGATGCTTGAATCCACTTCCGAGAGGAGATCCCTAAGGATGGCACAAAGAAGGTATCTAAAGGTTTTTATCACTGGCCTGTTCACTTGAATGGCCAAATTTGATCCATAAATTGGATCAAAAACAGATTTGTCTCAATTTTTCTTTTTGTTGTTAATCATTCCAAAACAAAAACAGAATATACGACCATGCCCATAGACTCACAAGCAGGCACAGATAGAAAGGCCCCTTTTGAAAGAACAGTACATAGGCCTTTTCCAGTCCAATAACTCATGATCATGCACAATTCCACTTTTAAATAAGCCCCCTTATCTCTTGGGCCCACATTGCACCAATGTGCAATCTGCCCCTACATAGTCTATGAGGGATACATGTTCTGTCAGTTAAATGCATGGAAGGAACACGTAAGGAAAACATGACTGAATACGTATGAAGACCATACACAGTCTATGAGGGATACATGTTCTGTCAGTTAAATACATGGAAGGAACACGTAAGGATAACATGACTGTCTGAATATGTATGAAGACCATACACAGTCATTTATACATAGACCTGATGAGGCTATTGTATTTACATTTAAAGAATCTATGCAATAATACAGACAGTTTATACTCTGAAGTCTGGCAATGTTTCTTTAAAAATTAATATTTTGTACTGTAAAATGCTTATGTTATTCAATAATTACCTTAAATTACATGTGGTAACCACCAAGTCACTTTTATACCGTATTTACACTAACAAGCTTCACAATTCTATATCTTTAAGAAAATGCATTTCTAAATGCTGCCTATATTTCTTTTTAAAGGCATGCACGATATTACAAAGAGGATACAATACAGAAAAGGACATTATTCAAAGTTTTTGGCATTCGTTTTGATATCCTTGTGAACGGAGAGGTAACATAAATACTAGTCTATTGATTTGTTTGTGGTATTTCATATTAGAGATTTATTACAAAAATCACTTAGCCAGGGGCGGACCCAGACTGTAGTGGGCCCCGGTGCAAGAAATTTTTTGGGGGCCCCCCCGCCCCTCATAGTGGCAACAAAGTAATGTAAACATATAGATTGTAATATTTATTTACAACGCAACCCTCAAAGAGCCCTGCATAAAGTATAAAGGCTTCCTCACACCCCTCCAAATATTATCATGCCCCCACAGAGCCCTCCAGATATATTAAAATGGCTTCCATATCATATAATTGGCTATATATATTTTAATACATCATCCATAGTCCTCCATATATTATAATGCATTCCACGACCCTCCATATATTATAATACACCCGCATAGCCCTCCATATAGTATAAGGCAGTCCCATAGTCCTCCATATAGTATAATGGGCCCTCATATTCCTCCATATAGTATATTGCACCCCATACTCCTCCTATGTTATATTGCACATTACATAGTCTCCCATCACTGTATTCACGGGTTAAAAAAAAAAAAGTAAATACTCACCTCTCTTCTTGCTGCTCCGCTCTGCACGTATCAGCACAGTGGCACTCAGTGATGACATCATCGTGCCCCACCATGCTGAGCTGCAAAAAGCAGACAGCTCAGCCAGGACTCGAGTGAAGAATGCTGCCGGCAGAGGCAGCCGGGACTATAGGAACGGGAGCGGCATCCGCGGGGAACTACCACTGGCGCACACACACCTTGTACGCACGTGGCTCCGCTCCAAATGCCTTGTAGACACGCGGCTCCGCTCCACATGCCCTGCGCACACGCCTCCGCTCCGTACACATGCGGCTCCTCTACAGGACGCCCCAGCATATGCGGCTCCACTCCATCCACCTTATGCACACGCGGCTTTACTCCATATGTCCCGCACATGTGGCCCTGCCTCATACTCACGCGGCTCTGCACACACGTGGCTCCGCTCCGTACACCTTGTACATACTCTGCTCTGCTCCATACACCTCGTACACATGCGGCTCAGCTCCGTACACCTCGTACACACTCGGCTCTGCTCCGTACACCTCGCACACACTCGGCTCCGCTCCATACACCTCGTACACACTCGGCTCTGCTCCGTACACCTCGTACACACTCGGCTCCGCTCCGTACACCTCGTACATACTCGGCTCTGCTCCGTACACCTCGTACACATGCGGCTCAGCTCCGTACACCTCGTACACATGCGGCTCAGCTCCGTACACCTCGTACACACTCGGCTCTGCTCCGTACACCTCGCACACACTCGGCTCCGCTCCATACACCTCGTACACACTCGGCTCTGCTCCGTACACCTCGTACACACTCGGCTCCGCTCCGTACACCTCGTACACACTCGGCTCTGCTCCGTACACCTCGTACACACTCGGCTCCGCTCCGTACACCTCGTACACACTCGGCTCCGCTCCGTACACCTCGTACACACTCGGCTCTGCTCCGTACACCTCGTGCACACTCGGCTCTGCTCCGTACACCTCGTACACACTCGGCTCTGCTCCGTACACCTCGTACACACTCGGCTCCGCTCCGTACACCTCGCACACACTCGGCTCCGCTCCGTACACCTCGTACACACTCGGCTCTGCTCCGTACACCTCGCACACACTCGGCTCCGCTCCGTACACCTCGTACACACTCGGCTCTGCTCCGTACACCTCGCACACACTCGGCTCCGCTCCGTACACCTCGTACACACTCGGCTCCGCTACGTACACCTCGTACACACTCGGCTACGCTACGTACACACTCGGCTCCGCTACGTACACACTCGGCTCTGCTCCGTACACCTTGTACACACTCGGCTACGCTCCATACACCACGTATACACTCTGAACTCCGCTCCATACATCTCATACAGACTCGGCTCTGCTACATCCACACTGTAAATCCCTCCTGACATAAACTTCATCTCATCCAGCACCATGACAACCAGCACAGCAGAGTCATGCATACACTGAGGAGCTGATCATGTGACCACTGACTCCTCCCCTCAATGTGACATCATCACAGGTCCTGTAAAAGCATAAAAGCAGTGTACAGAGCAGCAAACCCCCCCCCCCCCCCCGGGTCTGTCCTCAGCCTGTGCCCTGTCTTTGGTCCCTTTCCTTGTACCTGGGCCCTTGTGCAGAGCTGTGTCCCCTCATCAGCTGCTGCTGCTGATGATGCTGAACAGCCATCAGCCATGTGGAGAGAATTTCAGAGGCCCGCGCGCAACTAGGGGATTGGGGCAGACTTAATTGATCAATGCGCATGCGCAACATGCACGCGCGGGACGCGTGCACTCGCCGCCACGCGAGCTCGCGCGCACCTGGCGCATGCGCAGTAGATACGGCTGCTGTCAATTCAAGTTCACGCGGTGCTGACACTGCGCGCCGCCAACCCCCTTCTCCCGCGCGTTTTGGCGCCTTGCCAAGACTTACATCACTGCTCCCGGTATTAACCCTTTGCTCCCAGTATTAACCCTTTAGGGGGAGGGGGGCTTGTAACACTGCTCCCGGTATTAACCCTTTAGGGGGGGGCTTCTAACACTGCTCCCCCGTATTAACCCTTTATGGGGGGGGCTTCTAACACTGCTCCCGGTATTAACCCTTTATGGGGGGGCTTCTAACACTGCTCCCGGTATTAACCCTTTGGGGGGGCTTCTAGCACTGCTCCCGGTATTAACCCTTTGGGGGGGCTTGTAACACTGCTCCCGGTATTAACCCTTTGGGGGGGGCTTCTAACACTGCTCCCGGTATTAACCCTTTGGGGGGGGCTTCTAACACTGCTCCCGGTATTAACCCTTTATGGGGGGCTTCTAACACTGCTCCCGGTATTAACCCTTTATGGGGGGGCTGCTAACACTGCTCCCGGTATTATGGGGGGCTTCTAACAATGCTCCCGGTATTAACCCTTTAGGGGGGGGACTTCGATCACTGCTCCCGGTATTAACCCTTTAGGGGGGGGCTTCTAACACTGCTCCCAGAATTAACCCTTTATGGGGGGGCTTGTAACACTGCTCCCCGGTATTAACCCTTTATGGGGGGGCTTCTAACACTGCTCCCGGTATTAACCCTTTATGGGGGGGCTTCTAACACTGCTCCCGTATTATGGGGGGCTTCTAACAATGCTCCCGGTATTAACCCTTTAGGGGGGGGACTTCGATCACTGCTCCCGGTATTAACCCTTTATGGGGGCTTGTAACACTGCTCCCAGTATTAACCCTTTAGGGGGAGGGCTTCCATCACTGCTCCCGGTATTAACCCTTTAGGGGGAGAGGGCGCGGGGGGCTCAGAGAGGGGGGAGAGGGTTTATAGATAGATGGGGGGGTCCCTTATGGCGGGGGCCTTTGTATGGATGGATAGGGGGTCCCTTATGGCGGGGGCCCGTGTATGGATGGATAGGGGGTCCCTTATGGCAGGGGCCCGTGTATGGATGGATAGGGGTCCATTACTGCGGAGGGGGCTGTGTACGGATAGATAGGGGGGTCCCTTACTGTAGGGGACCTGTGTACGGATAGATAGAGGGGTCTGTGTATGGATAGTTAGGAGGGTCCCTTATGGCGGGGGCCCGTGTATGGATGGGTAGGGGGTCCCTTACTGTTTTGGGGGGCTGTGTACGGATAGATGGGGGTGCCTTACTGTGGGGGGGCTGTTTATGGATAGATAGGGGGTCCCTAGAAAGTCGCACGTTGTTGCTGCGGATTTTCTGTACGGAAAGATGGATTAATACCGGGAGCAGTGTTAGAAGCCCCCCCCTAAAGGGTTAATACCGGGGAGCAGTGTTACAAGCCCCCCCCCTAAAGGGTTAATACCGGGAGCAAAGGGTTAATACCGGGAGCAGTGATGTAAGTCTTGGCAAGGCGCCAAAACGAGAAGGCGGGAGAAGGAGGTTGGCGGTGCGCAGTGTTGGCACCACGTGAACTTAAATTGACAGCAGCCGTATCTACTGCGCATGCGCCAGGTGCGCGCGAGCTAGCGCGTGCATGTTGCGCATGCGCATTAATCAATTAAGTCTGCCCCGATCCCCTAGTTTAATGTGCCCGAAATGTACTAGGGATCGGGGCAGTCTCAATTGATACATGCGCATGCGCAACATGCACGCGCGGCACTCGCGTGCACTCGCTGCCGCGCGAGCTCGCGCGCACCTGGTGCATGCGCAGTAGATACGGCTGCTGTCAATTCACGAGCGGATCCCTGCAGTCGAATCTTTCTTCTGCGCATGCGCGCGGCAGTCGCGCGCTCGGCTCTAGTTCAAAACACTGGCGCGCTTAAGGCTTCTGCATGGTATTAATCCTTTAGGTTCTTTTTTATTAGGACTGGGTCTTACTAGGGGGGGGCGCGCGCTGTGTATGGATAGTTGGGGGTCTTACTAGGGGGGGCGGGCTGTGTATGGATAGTTGGGGGTCTTACTAGGGGGGGGCGAACTGTGTATGGATAGTTGGGGGTCTTACTAGGGGGGGCGGGCTGTGTATGGATAGTTGGGGGTCTTACTGGAGGGGGCGGGCTGTGTATGGATAGTTGGGGGTCTTACTAGGGGGGGGCTGTGTATGGATAGTTGGGGTCTTACTAGGGGGGGTGGGCTGTGTATGGATAGTTGGGGGTCTTACTAGGGTGGGGCTGTGTATGAATAGATGGGGGTCTTACTAGGGGGGGCGGGCTGTGTATGGATAGATGGGGTCTTACTAGGGGGGGGCGGGCTGTGTATGGATAGTTGGGGGTCTTACTAGGGGGGCGGCTGTGTATGGATAGTTGGGGGTCTTACTAGAGGGGGGGGGCTGTGTATGGATAGTTGGGGGTCTTACTAGGGGGGGCTGTGTATGGATAGTTGGGGGTCTTACTAGGGGGGGCTGTGTATGGATAGTTGGGGGTCTTACTGGGGGGGGGTGTGTATGGATAGTTGCGGGTCTTACTAGGGGGGGCGGGCTGTGTATGGATAGATGGGGTCTTACTAGGGGGGGGCTGTGTATGGATAGTTGGGGGTCTTACTAGGGGGCGCGGGCTGTGTATGGATAGATGGGGTCTTACTAGAGGGGGGGCTGTGTATGGATAGATGGGGGGGCTTACTACACTGGATGTGTGCGTACGTGGATGTGCGTGCGTGGATGTGTGCGTGGATGGATGTGGATGTGCATGCGTGGATGTCAGCATGCGTGTGTGGATGTCAGCGTGCGTGGATGTGCTTGCGTTGATGTGTGCGTGGATGTGCGCGTGGATGTGCGTTCGAAGATGTGTGCGTACGTGGATGTGTGCGTGGATGTCAGCATGCGTGCGTGGATGTCAGCATGCGTGTGTGGATGTCAGCGTGCGTGCGTGGATGTCAGCGTGCGTGCGTGGATGTGTGCTTTCGTGGATGTCAGCATGCTTGGATGTGCGTGCGTGGATGTCAGCGTGCGTGCGTGCTTGAACGTGTGCGTGTGTGGATGTCCGTGCGTGGATGTCCGTGCGTGCGTGGATGATGGGTGCAACAAGGGATCAAGTGTCCTCTTGTTATAGTCTCTGGAATCATAGTCATGGTGCACTGTATGACAGATCATTGTCATACAGTGCACCACAACTCTGACCCCCGAGACTAGGAAGAGGACACTTGATCCCTTGCTGTAGTCTCTGGATTGAGCAGATACACGACATGGTGTCCGCTAACAATTTCAATGTTCAGGCACACAGGGAGGGGCTCTCCATACCCGACATGGTTTCCTCTAACAATTGGATCTAATTTTCCATTGAAATTGTTAGCTGACACCATGTCGTGTATGGAGAACCCGTGTGCACAAGGGCAACTGGAAGCGTTGGGGTACAGCACCAGAAAATGCCGCCTCTAACGAATGCGCTATTTTCTTGGGTGGCTGTGGGTTGAAATTTGCAGCGTGGGGGCCCACAACATTTGGGTCTCTCCACGCTGAGGATTCAAATCCGCCAGCTGCCAAGTTGTACCTGGCTGGCTACAAAAAATACAGGAAAGGCCTTTTTTTATTTCTAGAACTAATTCTATAAAAAAAAATGACCTGGGGCTCCACAATATTTTTGTTCCAGCCAGGTACAACTTGGCAGCTACAGACTGCCAGTAACCCCCAGCTGCCTCGTACCTGGCTGCAACCAAAAATACAGCGAAGCCCATGTTTTTTTATTTCTAGAACTAATTCTTGAAAAAAAAATGACATAGGGCTCCGCCATATTTTTGGCCCAGCCAGGTACAACTAGGCAGCTGGGGGCTGGAATCCTCAGCATGGAAAGGCCCAAGCGTTCTGGGCCCCCCATGCTGCGAATTGCAGCCCGCAGCCGCCCCAGAAAATGGCGCATTCATTGAAGCGCCATTTTCTGGCACTGTACCCATGCTCTTCCAGTTGCCCTGGTGCCGGTGGCAAACTGGGTAATAAAGGGGTTAATGCCAGCTTTTTATTGGCAGCTGGCACTAAGCCCGAGATTCATAATATAGGGCCAATGTTAGACCCGCCATTAGGAATCTCTGGTAAATAGTCAGAAAATACACACAGAGAAAAATCTTTTTATTTGAAAAAAAAAACACAAACAAAATTCGGACTCCATCTTTATTATAAAGATCCGACGTAGTCCACAACGAAGGTCCCACGACGCTCGATCGCCTCCGATGTAGTAAACAACGAAGGTCCCACGACGCTCGATCGCCTCCGACGTAGTCCACAACGAAGGTCCCACGACGCTTGATCGCCTCTGCTCAATCCAGAGACTACAGCAAGGGATCAAGTGTCCTCTTCCTAGTCTCGGGGTCAGAGTTGTGGTGCACTGTATGACAATGATCTGTCATACAGTGCACCATGACTATGATTCCAGAGACTATAACAAGAGGACACTTGATCCCTTGTTGCACCCATCATCCACGCACGCACGGACATCCACGCACGCACACATTCAAGCACGCACGCTGACATCCACGCACGCACATCCAAGCATGCTGACGTCCACGAACGCACACATCCACGCACGCACGCTGACATCCACGCACGCACATCCACGCACGCTGACCTCCACACACGCATACTGACATCCACGCACGCATGCTGACATCCACGCACACATCCACGTAAGCACACATCTTCGAACGCACATCCACGCGCACATACACGCACACATCAACGCAAGCACATCCACGCACGCTGACATCCACACACGCATGCTGACATCCACGCATGCACATCCACATCCACGCACACATCCACGCACGCACATCCACGTACGCACACATCCAGTGTAGTAAGCCCCCCATCTATCCATACACAGCCCCCCCCTAGTAAGACCCCCAACTATCTATACACAGCCCCCCCCTAGTAAGACCCCCAACTATCCATACACAGCCCGCCCCCTAGTAAGACCCCATCTATCCATACACAGCCCACCCCCCCCTAGTAAGACCCCCATCTATCCATACACAGCCCCCCCTAGTAAGACCCCCAACTATCCATACACAGCCCACCCCCCCCTAGTAAGACCCCCAACTATCCATACACAGCCCACCCCCCCTAGTAAGACCCCCAACTATCCATACACAGCCCGCCCGCCCCTAGTAAGACCCCCAACTATCCATACACAGCCCGCCCCCCCCTAGTAAGACCCCCAACTATCCATACACAGCCCGCCCCCCCCTAGTAAGACCCCCAACTATCCATACACAGCCCGCCCCCCCAGTAAGACCCAGTCCTAATAAAAAAGAACCTAAAGGATTAATACCATGCAGAAGCCTTAAGCGCGCCAGTGTTTTGAACTAGAGCCGAGCGCGCGACTGCCGCGCGCATGCGCAGAAGAAGGATTCGACTGCAGGGATCCGCTCGTGAATTGACAGCAGCCGTATCTACTGCGCATGCACCAGGTGCGCGCGAGCTCGCGCTGCAGCAAGTGCACGCGAGTCCCGCGCGTGCATGTTGCGCATGCGCATGTATCAATTGAGACTGCCCCTATCCCCTAGTACATTTCGGGCACATTAAACTAGGGGATCGGGGCAGACTTAATTGATCAATGCGCATGCGCAACATGCACGCGCGAGCTCGCGCGCACCTGGCGCATGCGCAGTAGATACGGCTGCTGTCAATTTAAGTTCACGCGGTGCCGACACTGCGCGCCGCCAACCTCCTTCGCCCGCCTTGTCGTTTTGGCGCCTTGCCAAGACTTACATCACTGCTCCCAGTATTAACCCTTTGCTCCCGGTATTAACCCTTTGCTCCCGGTATTAACCCTTTAGGGGGGGCTTGTAACACTGCTCCCCGGTATTAACCCTTTAGGGGGGGGGGCTTCTAACACTGCTCCCGGTATTAATCCATCTTTCCGTACAGAAAATCCGCAGCAACAACGTGCGACTTTCTAGGGACCCCCTATCTATCCATAAACAGCCCCCCCACAGTAAGGCACCCCCATCTATCCGTACACAGCCCCCCAAAACAGTAAGGGACCCCCTATCCATCCATACACGGGCCCCCGCCATAAGGGACCATCCATACACAGACCCCTCTATCTATCCGTACACAGGCCCCCCACAGTAAGGGACCCCCCTATCTATCCGTACACAGCCCCCTCCGCAGTAATGGACCCCTATCCATCCATACACGGGCCCCTGCCATAAGGGACCCCCTATCCATCCATACACGGGCCCCCGCCATAAGGGACCCCCCCCATCTATCTATAAACCCTCTCCCCCCTCTCTGAGCCCCCTGCGCCCTCTCCCCCCTAAAGGGTTAATACCGGGAGCAGTGATGGAAGTCCTCCCCCTAAAGGGTTAATACCGGGAGCAGGGATGGAAGTCCTCCCCCTAAAGGGTTAATACCGGGAGCAGTGTTAGAAGCCCCCCCATAAAGGGTTAATACTGGGAGCAGTGTTAGAAGCCCCCCCCCTAAAGGGTTAATACGGGGAGCAGTGTTAGAAGCCCCCCCATAATACCGGGAGCAGTGTTAGAAGCCCCCCCATAAAGGGTTAATACCGGGGAGCAGTGTTACAAGCCCCCCCCATAAAGGGTTAATACCGGGAGCAGTGTTAGAAGCCCCCCCCTAAAGGGTTAATACCGGGAGCAGTGTTAGAAGCCCCGCCCCCAAAGGGTTAATACCGGGAGCAGTGTTAGAAGCCCCCCCATAAAGGGTTAATACCGGGAGCAGTGTTAGAAGCCCCCCCCCCAAAGGGTTAATACCGGGAGCAGTGTTACAAGCCCCCCCCAAAGGGTTAATACCGGGAGCAGTGTTAGAAGCCCCCCCATAAAGGGTTAATACCGGGAGCAGTGTTAGAAGCCCCCCCATAAAGGGTTAATACCGGGAGCAGTGTTAGAAGCCCCCCCCCATAAAGGGTTAATACCGGGGAGCAGTGTTAGAAACCCCCCCCCTAAAGGGTTAATACCGGGAGCAGTGTTACAAGCCCCCCTCCCCCTAAAGAGTTAATACCGGGAGCAAAGGGTTAATACCGGGAGCAGTGATGTAAGTCTTGGCAAGGCGCCAAAACGCGCGGGAGAAGGAGGTTGTTGGCGCGCAGTGTCGGCACCGCGTGAACTTGAATTGACAGCAGCCGTATCTACTGCGCATGCGCCAGGTGCGCGCGAGCACGCGTGGCGGCGAGTGCACGCGTCCCGCGCGTGCATGTTGCGCATGCGCATTGATCAATTAAGTCTGCCCCGATCCCCTAGTCGCGCGCATTGCCAGGATTGGTTGAGTGAGGTCCTCCCCACAGTGCAGGAGAGGTCACATGACTCACTCTCTGCACTGTGATTGGGGCTCTGTCCTCGCTCCTGAGCTGCTGTGAGGGGGCGTGGCCGGCAGCTAGAAGAGGCGTGGCCGGCAGCATGTCGGCTTATTCTCCGTGCCTTGAGGGGGGGCCCCCTAGCCTGTCGGGGCCCTGGTGCCGCTGCACCAGCGGCACCACGGTAGGTCCGCCCCTGCACTTAGCCCAGGTTGTCACCAGTTGATTGTCAGCATTAAACGATTACTGATCCATAATATGTTTGCTGATCTCCAGTCATTTAGCCTGTTTAGACATTCTGATCAGACTTGAGTTGACAACAGAACACTCAAGGATAGATCATTCTGTCTGCATAGATGGCCATTGTTCTTGGCAGCACAAATCCTGTAACAAGTCAGTGGACTGCTGGGAACAATACTCTCTTAAGAAATCCAAAAGATAATTTCACTAAACGGAGGTGTGTTTTGTTTGTTTTGTGGATGACCGGTTGCCTGTTTACCATGCCTGATTATCGGAAAATAAGCCTTCTTAGGAACACTTGTTCATAATAATCAATCAGTGTAAACGCTCCATTAATTACCAGAATAGATCTCTTAGGCCCCTTTCACATCAGCGGCAAGTCCCATAACGCGTTTTTTTTCGCGCCCGCACCTGCGGCAAGTGCCAAAACCGCACTTGCCGCACCTGCTGCTGCAAGCCCGCCTATACATTGTATGGGGCTTGCCGCAACTGTGCCGCAAGTACAGCCGGTATGCGGTAATCGCGGCAGATGCGGTTTTTTCACAGCATCTGCCGCGATTTCAAAAAAACGCTGATGTGAAAGGGGCCTAAGAGATCTATTCTGGTAATTAATGGAGCGTTTACACTGATTGATTATTATGAACAAGTGTTCCTAAGAAGGCTTATTTTCCCATAATCAGGCATGGTAAACAGGCAACCGGTCATCCACAAAACAAACAAAACACACCTCCGTTTAGTGAAATTATATACATTGTACGGGGCTTGCCGCAACTGTACATTGCGCTACTGAGACTATGACGTCACCGCAGGTCCTACAGGTCCTCACTAGTAGTGAATAGTAGTGAGGACCTGCGGTCACATGACGAGTTCTCGCGATAACTCATCATGTGACCAGAAACCGCTGCCGGGATTATAACGTCACTGCAGGTCCTACAGATCCTCACTACTAATGAGGGCCTGTAGGACCTGCGGTGAGTCATAATCTCGGCAGCAGTTTCCGGTCACATGACGATTTATCGCGAGAACTCGTCATTTCACCAGGAAACGCTACCTGGATCTTAACTTGTCTCTTCTTCATAACTCTGCATAGGTGTTCAATTGGGTTGACATGAAGAGATATACTTAGCAATGGTGCCTTCATTGGCAGTGAATTGTTCTTATGTGTGAATGCATGAGAAGTGCTGGTGTGGGGGACTGGAGCAATATTTCATTAATCTATTATATAATTGCGAATGGGTTTTTTGCCCCTTCTGAGTCCACTCGCAATGCGAGTCGGCGTGGTCATGTGGATACGCCCGAAGCATTGGCCGCGCAGCGGCCATTGCGAGCAGTTCTAAGGCGACTCGCTATGCCCGCTCAGCGGGCATGGCGAGTCGCCTTTGCAGCGCGAAGCATTGGTCGCGAAGCAGCCATTGCGAGTCAGAGACTCGCCCTTCTAGAATCCCGATGCATGTGCATCGGGCTCCCAGCTAGTGGTATCATAAACAGTGATGGGCGAACTCAAACTGTAAAGTTTGGGGTCTTTACCAGACACCTAGATTGTCTGAACACAGACTTCCCAGAAGTCCCAGGACTTCCCTGGACTTTGTCCTTGTTACTGTTCGGGTTTGGCTACCCGGATAAAATTAGTTGAAATGCTGTGGCGCAGATAATCAGCAAGATTTACCTGTGAAAATTGAGGAATAAAGCAGTTAAATCACTGACCAGGTTTTTGCGCTGCTGTCACTGCTTCTGAGTCCGCTCATTAAACATTATGAATATTTTTCTTCTTTGACATCTGTGATTGGTTGAAGTTATAGTGTGCTTCCACCCTCTGTGCTGACATCTGTGATTGGTTGCCCTCACACTAGAATAAAAATAAATAATTGTAAAAAATGGTGTGAGGTCCCCTGTATTCTTATACCCAGCACATACATATAAAGTTGATAGCAGAAGGCTGCAGCCTCCAAGTGTGTGTTTTAAAGCAGTGCTTTCCCCCATGTTCAGGGAGGTTGTCGACAGTTACATGCTTGCCAAACGTCTTAAGAATATTGTGCACTGTTGAAACTGGGATACCAAGGTCTTTGGAGATGGCTTTATACCCTTTGAAAGTCTTGTGTTTGCTAACAATAGAGGTTCTGATGTCCTCAGACAGCTCATTTGTCTTTACTATTGTGCCAAAGGGACAGGGTCTAATATGTGGCTTTTTAAAACACTGACGTCATCATTCATATGCTTATTCATGTCAAATGGGCAATGACAACGTCTCACAGGTGACTCTCAT
Source organism: Allobates femoralis (assembly GCA_033576535.1). Taxonomy (NCBI): domain Eukaryota; kingdom Metazoa; phylum Chordata; class Amphibia; order Anura; family Aromobatidae; genus Allobates; species Allobates femoralis. The sequence continues at coordinate 449,781,466 of JARQOC010000002.1, forward strand.
TTGCCACTTACTACAGGTAAGGCAAAATGTGTTTCCATAGTAATGTAAAGGGTGCCAATACCAGTGCCACAGCAAACTTTAGGTTTTTCTATTTTCCTATTATTTTTAGCTTTAATTTGTTGTTTATCATTTGCTCTTTTGTATTTAACACGAGTCTCTATCCAAATAAGCTGTTTCACTTGATTTAGTTCAGTTTTCAGGAGATATTCCCCATTATGTAATTTAATTTCATGAGTGCCAATAACGATGAGCAGGACTGTAGCTGATTAGGTCGAGGATAAAAATGTTGCAAAAAATAGAAAATTCTGCAAATAATTATAAGGTCCTTATTATGGCGGATTTAACTATCCAGACATTCAGTGGGACATACAGTTCAAGACAATTACTCTTCTCAGTTATTAGATGAACCAACCAGAGGAGATAATTTGTTGGATCTGGTCATGTTAAATAGACCAGATACAATTTCAGATCTACAGACCTGGGTGCACTTGAGCTGCAGCCACCATAATATTGTAAATTTCAATATGATATTCAATAGAACATTTCAAACAGGAGGTGTATAAACCTGAAAGTTTATTAAAGCTGAATTCAACAAATTAACGATATGGCTTAGTGTTATAAAATGGGATTATCGCTTGGTAACAGGGAATATAGAACATAAATGGGCCAAGTTTAAAGTTATATTACTATAATACTGTAGAAAACATACCTAGTGATGGGTAAACCTGAACGGAAAAGTTTTGGGTCTATACCAAACACTTGAGTGTTCAGGCACATACCCAAAACATGGACTCCCTGAGAAGTCTGTGTTACTGTTTGGATTCAGGTTTGGCTGGAAGCTATAAAATAAAGCAAAACAGTAGACTAAACAGCAGCGTTATGCTTACCAAGGATCCGTGCTTGTACTTCCAGGACACTCATTGACGTCCTCTGTATGCACTGCACTCTGCCTCCAACAGCCAATCACAGACGCCGCTCTCTGTGACAGTGTCTGTGATTTGCTGTTGTTCCTCCACCGATTGTGTTGACATCTGTGATTGATTGCCATAGGCAATAAACCTGAAATCATAGTAGTGTAAAAATAAAAAATAATTTAAAAAAATGACATAGGGCATCGCTGTATTTTTGATTCTCAGCGCAGATTAAGTGGACAGCTACAGTCTGCCACCCCGAGCTGCCAGGCTTTACCTTGGCTGGCAATAAAAAATATAGGGGAACCCATTATTGTTTTAATTATTTAAATTTTCCACCATTTTCCATGACCTGTAGCATTCTCATTTTTCAGGATCTGGGGCTGTGTGGCAGCTTATTTTTTGTAGCTTGAGCTGACATTTCTAATGATACCATTTTTGGGTACATACACTGTTTTGATCGCCTGTCATTGCATTTTATTGCAAGATTGCAGTGACCAAAAACATAATTTTGGCATTTGGACTTTTTTTTTCTATTATGCAGTTTACATATCTGGTTGATTTTGTATTTTGATAGATCAGGCATTTCTGAATGCAGCAATGCCAAATACCGGTATGTGTATTTTTTTATTTTTTTAATAGTTTTATTTTCAATGGGGCAAAAGGGGGGTGATTTGGACTTTTATTTTTTTTCATAGTTTTAAAAACGTTTTCTTTATTTTGCTTGACCCACTAGGGGGCCTCTGCTGCATAGTCCGATCGCTTTTTCTCTTTATAGATGGGCTGCAGCCCATCTGTACAAAGGAAACATTATCACTTTCTGCCGGAGATGTCACTGGGAGATCGCAGGCAGGAAGCGATTTTATACAGCTTCTGGGGTTATCACAGAACTCTGCGCTGTCATTGTAATGCATCGAGGTCCTGTGATTGCATAATGGGACCTCTGATCCTAGCGGCAAACTGGGCAATCCCCGCCACGGTGCTTTGAATCACGCTATCAGTGATTGCCAGCGTGATTCAAACAATTAATAGCACTGATCTGATTGCTGTTTGGATCCGCGCTGTTAGCTACACATCTCAGCTGATGAGATCAGCTGAGATTAGGGATGGGCGAATCCTGAAATACTCGGAATCGCTGGACTCTAACGAGTCCGGGTCCGAGACTCGGTACTCGTTGTGAGTCCAGCGAGTCCGAATAGTAACCTGTTCTTTTGCAGTGTATCTATACAGATAACCTACATAAGTACCCTAAAAGTTAATCTAAGGGGTTAAAAACAATAAACATTCATACTCACCTTCTGTGGGGCCTGTACCTTATGTACCGGGACCGGTACCGAAGACCTCCGGACGTCACAAAACCTCAGATCACCGGGAGAAGATGGGCTGAAGGACCTGTGAGATTTCAGCCAATCAGCATGCGGCTAGCGGTCACATGGGTTTGTCACGTGGCAGCCAATGAGCGATCTGGCCAATCTGATTGGCTGGCAGAGCGGCCACGTGACAAACCCATGTGACCGCTCTGCCGCATGCTGATTGGCTGAAATCTCACAGGTCCTTCAGCTCATCTTCTCCCGGTGATCTGAGGTCTTGTGACGTCCGGAGGTCTTCGGTACCGGTCCCGGTACATAAGGTACAGGCCCCACAGAAGGTGAGTATGAATGTTTATTGTTTTTAACCCCTTAGATTAACTTTTAGGGTACTTTTGTAGTGTATCTGTATAGATACACTGCAAAAGGACAGGGACTCGCTACCCCCGAGTAATTCCTAAGGGAACTCGGCGAGTAGCGAGTCCCCCGAGTCCGCTACTATTCGGGCAAGTCCCGAATAATAGCGAGTAGATTCGCCCATCCCTAGCTGAGATGTGTGAGTAATCATACGAGCTCAGTGTGTAAGTTCACATCAAAGGAAGGGACATGGCCAAAGATGTATATATAGTTCTTGGTCATAAATGGGTTAAAACCGGTTGTTTTTAGTATTTTTTAATGTAGGGTGTATTTATGTTTGCATCAATTAGTCTGAGTGAAACTGAAGTTAATAATATCTCTTCTAGTTTCTCTGTTTTATAACATTTTGTGATATCTACCACCTCCATAAACCAAGGATAAGTTTACCTAAAATGCACAAAATGAAGATTGTTTTGATGTATAATCACTCAGAATATGTGCTATTAAAAATGGTGAGACTCAACCATAATCAATAGATTAACATTTTATCTGATCCTTACATAAAGATGGCAGATGGTTTTGCTAACAATAAAATATTCACAGTGACAGAAGTAGTGACCCCTTGTGCAAGGCCAGAAGAAGTCCACCCTCATAACCAATGACCAGGGCCAGCTCCAGGTTTTTGTGGGCCCTGGGCGAAAGACTCTTAGTGGGCCCCATTAACACATATAGATGCTGGGGGCTGTATATATATATGTGTGTAAAGTCTAAGGATATATATCTGGGCACTACCGACTCTTGACCCTATATACACTCCGGGCCGCTGGGAACTGCGCACATAGGGCTCTATTTAGGGATAGGTGTTGCACAATCCTGTAAGTCCATTATTATACTGCTTTAAAGATGAGAAAAAAGGAGGCACTCACCTTTCGATGCTCTGTATTTTTAATGTACCTTTTTGCCAGGTTACATTACAGCCAGGGAGGGGGTGATGGAGGCTCACAACGGCACCGTTTCGCGGTGATTCCTCTTCAACGGTTCAGTACTCTGGGTACTGACCCGTTGAAGCGGAATCACTGCGAAATGGTGCTGTTGTTGGCCTCCATCACCCCCTCCCTGGCTGTAATGTAACCTGGCAAAAAGGTACATTAAAAAATTCAGAGCATTGAATGGTGAGTGCCTCCTTTTTTCTCATCTTTAAAGCAATATATATGTGTGTGAACTGTAGATGCTGTGGGCAATATATATATATAATAGAATCCCCATAATAATCCCTCTCCTCCCTCTGTGCGCTTTGTCTCTCCACCCCCATATGTCGTCTTCTCCCCGTGTGCTCTGTCTCTATCGCCATGCTCTCTCTCCCCCAACATGCGATGTCTTCTCCTCCCTAACCCCCCTAACCCCACATGTTGTTTTCTCCCCCTTGTGCATTATTCTCCACCTATGCGGTGCTTTCTCCCCATGCATTGTCCTCTATCCCTTGCGCTGTGCCCGTGTGCCCTGTGTCTCTCTCCCCCACCCTTTGCGTTGTCTTGCCCGTGTGCTCTATGTCTCTTGCCCCCACCTCTTGCGCTGTTTTCTATCCTGTGTGCTTTCTTCCCCCTGTAATGTCTCTCTTGCCCCCACCCTTGAGCCACCTTCTTTTGTGCTCTGTCCACCCCTTGCATTGTCTTCTCCTATGCGAGATCTTCTCGCCACGTGAGCTGTGTTGCGATAAGTACAGCGTCCGACTGGTGACGGATTATGAATAGCAATAAGCTAGCAGCAGAGCGGTGTGACTATCCCCGGAAGAGACCTGTGATGTTACCTGCAGTGTGGCGCAGATCTTCCACTGCCAACTTTTCAGTATTTATAAGCAAGCAGGAGCAGTCACACGCTTCGCTTATCTCATGCGGGGAGAAGACATCGCAGAAGGTAGAGAAGACAGAGAGGGGGAAGGAGGAACAGCGCAAGAGAGCCATGAACTGCTGGGGACACCATCCTGCAATTTGTGCAGACAGTGTCGCCAACAGCAAGTGGGTCCTGGCCCTGCTCTCCACACTGCCCACCTCATAATATACCCCACACTGCCCCCTCATAATATACCCCTACACTGCCCCCACTCATACTATACCCTCTCCAGACTGTCCCCCTTATAATATATCCCCCACACTGCCCCCACTCATAATAAACCCCCTGCACACTGCCCTAAACTCATAATACTGTATATCCCCAGCACACTGCCCCAACTCATAATATACCCTGCACAAACTGCCCCACTCATAATATATCCCCCCTCATAATATACCCATCACACTTCCCCCTCATAAATTAGCCCCCACACACTGCCCCCACTCATAATAACCCCCCACACACTGCCCCTCTGTAGCAAATATAAGTACATGTCATCTTCAGCTCCATTGTGGATCCACTGACTCACCATTGCTGCCACATCCTCGGGCCATCCCTTTCCTGCGTCTCAGGTAGTGGCGGGGTGGAGGAGGTGAAGGGGTGGAATGGGGTCTCCTCTTCTATGCGTTCCACAGTGTGGACCGCAAAGGTAGCGAAAGTAACGGCCCGGATGTGAGGGCGGAGCGGGGGCTGGCGGCCAGCTTTGAAATGAATGAAAGCTCCGTACTGCGCCGGTAAGATAATAATGCTGGCACGATGCGGGCGGGTGGCGGTGGGCCCCTCAGTCATGCCTGGGCCCCGACACTTGCCCGGGAACGCCGGGTGCTGACGCCAGCCCTGCCAATGACCTTCACCTCCTTGTACGCCTTTTTCCCCATTGCTTTAAGATTGCTCTTATAAATATATGAATTTAAATTATTTGGATTATAGGCGAGGATTTTTTATTTACTTTATGTCATATAAGGCTTATTGGCATTATCAAACTTTCATAACATTGTTGTCCTACCAAACATAGATACTACTGTCATAACTGAGGGGAAAACTGAGACAATTTGACCTGCATGTTTTATTCCAGGAGGAGCATAAAGGGGTTGTCCACAAACCACTCTGCTTGGGCCAAGGTATTTAGTTATAGGGTGATCCTTTTGCCATAATTTAAGGAACACCTTGCTACAGCTCTGATAAAAGGGTTATATTATTTCAATCTTATTACACATAAATTTTAATTATCGATATTACATCCGTGGGTATAGCAGGAGTAGGTATAGTTAGACAGTATTATGCAATGAGCCTTAGTCACTTATGGTAGTCTGTAGTCATGTGAAGCAGGGAAACAACTTTCTGATGCACATTATAAAACAATCTCCACTGTTTACCTTCTAGGGAGGAAAATTTGATATAATTCCAACAATGACGACAATAGGATCAGGAATTGGTATTTTTGGTGTGGTAAGTTTATAAATCAGTTTTACAGTATGTCGTGTTAGCATTCTTAATCCATATGTCTACATCACATACATCACACATCTGCCATATACACACATTTTCAGCAATGTTAAGCTAAAAACATCATGTATTTCCTTCAGATATAAAATTAAATTTACTAAGAGAAAAAAATATGGTATAAAAAACTATTTTAAACTACTATAACCACCACTATTCCTTTAAGCAAACCATAAGGAGATATCTTATTTATAGAATACAGTGAACATAGAGTTAACAACCGGGCACGAAAACCATGTTTAATGATTGCAGACCGGCCAGGTCCTGCCTGTATGAACATGTAGGTCGTCTCGTGGGGCTGGAGTTGCATATCAGACAAACATGATGAATCTTGTGAGCAAAGATAAAAAACAGACGGCACTCACCGGATGAATGAAGCTGCTTGTTTATTCAACCGTGGGGGGTTGACATCAAATCGGGAAGAGGGAATGAGGAGTTGTCGGACGATGGTATGCCGTTTCGCGGGGTCTCCACTTCAACAGGTCCTAATTAGTCGTCCGACGACTCCTCACTCCCTCTCCTTGTTTTCATGTCAACCCCACTGGTTGAATAAACAAGCAGCTTTATTTATCCGGTGAGTGCCGTCTGTTTCTTATCTTCGCTCACATTAGAATAGTAAGTGGTTGTTTCATAATAGATACAGTTGTGGTGAAAAGTATTGACACCCCTGCAATTCTGTCAGATAACACTCAGTTTCTTCCTGAAAATGATTGCAATCACAAATTCTTTGGTATTATTATCTTCATTTAATTTGTCTTCAATGAAAAAACACAAAAGAGAATGAAGCAAAAAGCAAAACATTGATCATTTCACACAAAACTCCAAAAATTGGCCAGACAAAAGTTACATATATGAGTTATATACGCTAAGGCGGCCGTCACACGCATCAATTTCCTGCACGATATCGCTTAAGCAATCTGCTTTTTGATCGCTTAAGCGATATCGTTTGTGCGTCGCTGCGTGTAATCAAGCGATTTTACACTGTAAAATCGCTTGATTGTTAGATCGCAGATTTGTGAGCCGGAGCTCATATCAAGCGATAATCGCTTGATCAATCTGCCTCACCGTGGTGTGTAACGATGAACAATCTCCCAGCGGCAGAGCCTATGCTGGGAGATGGTATCTATGGTAAACATCGGGTTACTAAGCGCCGCGCGGCGCCTAGTAACCCGATGTGTACCATA